>SJYX01020281.1:0-84737 GCA_006410675.1 Oreotragus oreotragus
GCCCATCTCTCAACAATGCCTCTGTTTATACCTCTATATTAGTATTTCATGTAGCTATTTATTCACGAGTTCATTCCATTCCCTCAGCAAACCCTCAGGAGGGCTTACCGTCCCAGCCCTGTTCTAGGCGCCTCGGGCGACAGAAAAGGACAAAACTTCCTCCTGCTGTCAGGCGCGAGTGGGTTAGCACGGGAGGTGGTGCACAGAGCAGCCAAATGGGCTAGAAGGCAAGAGGGCTCTGAGGAGGACGGAGGGGAGGGCGGAGGAGCCAGGGGAGGAGCAGGGGGAGGAGGGGAGGACTCAGGAGGGCTCTGACGATCCCGGGGAGGGCGGAGGAGCCAGGGGAGGAGCAGGGGGAGGAGGGGAGGACTCAGTAGTGAGGACCTGCTCCGCACGGCTCCCCCTGCCACCGTCATGGGGCTGTGAGCTCTCGGGGCGCTGGCCTTTCTCTGCGTCTCCAGCACGGACTGCCGGTGCCAACGGCCTCAGCGAACAGGACGTGGTGACTGGACAAAAGCCAGCCCAGGCTGGCACTGTTTCCATCGCACACTTAGATGGGCCCTCCAGCCCCCAGCACGGCGCCAGGGCTCCTCCTGGGAGGCACCCACCACCCTGTCTGCCCCCTTCCTGCCAGCCTGCCTTCCATGTCATCCGTGGTCCTCTGACCACATCTACTGGGGCGGATCGCACCCTTCCTGAGCTCACTGGCCACCAAAGCCGTTCTGCTCAGCTCTGCACTCAGAAACATACGGCTTCCTGCAGCACCAATACATCACATGCCAAACATACTTTAATGGTAACTTATGTGGAGCCAAAGAAGAGAAAAAGGCCATGGCATTCTTCCCAGAGCCCCGGGTGACCCCCCAACACACCTGGTCCCCTCCTGGGCCACCCCTCCAGCCCCTGCCTTTGCACCCTTCCATCTGCCTCCTGTCATCTGAGTTTCTGGCTTTCCTTGTCACGTGCCTCACATATTACACACATGTGCCACTATTACACACACACACGGTGTTGGTTTATAAACTGAGACAATGAGAAAGATACACACGCTGAACACACATTGAGAGAGAAAATATACTTAAAGTTTATTTGACCACGTCCCAAGAGCTATGTCAGATGTTCAGAATGCACGAGACCCCCGTGAGATGCTGACTCCCCAGGGTCTGGGTCCCTTCCCTCATCCCAGGGGACCAGGCTGCCCGGCTCTCTGTGCCAGCCACTGGTACACCTCACATGGAGAAAAGAGTGGAACCGACTTGCAAACATGTACTGTCTGTGGCAAAGGAGGCAGAGGAAAGGACTGCATGGTCCAGGCTGACTGTCCCCAGAAGTCGAAGTCCATCGTCTACATTGAGCGCCCACCTGCGGGATGCCACCGCCGCGCAAGGAATGAGGACAGTGCCTAAGGAAAGCATCCTTCCTAAAGCTGCCTTGGTAACCCCGAGCCCTCCAACCATTCTCTAAAAATGGAACGACTTCAAGTCAGGTAATAAAAGTCCTGATCAGGTGGCAGTCCTTCTGCTATGAGTTGCCCTAAGCCTGAATGCATTACAGAGAAAAGAAGCTTATTTTCTGCCATTTTCAAGAGAAGATATAAAAAGGCAACATTTATTGACCTTACCGAAGGCTTTGGTGCAATTAACAGCAATTTGGCTTGAATAAAACTACATGCAATTGACCTTACTTCATTAGTTTGAAGATTATTTTACAAATGGAGAGCAAAGAGCTGTGATTTAACAGATGAACTACGGTAGCTGATTAAATGAATCTTACTTCAATTCTGACAAACCTGGACTCTTCTCTAAAGATAATGCATTAATGAAAGAGGCGCTGTACTTGTTTGGTATAAGATCAAAGGGAATTAATGTGCTTTTCGAATTTTAATTTTAGATGAACTTCTTTTTATATTAACCTCATGCTTTACGTATTAAGGTCAAGATATTCACTGTTCATTTAAAATACATCATATGAGGATGGTAAATGCAGGATGAGGATTTTTTTTTTTCATTTTAGCAGTGATTCTTCCATTAAATGACTGGTTTGAAAGAAACTTTTATACAAGAGACTTATTTTTTTTAACTCTTAAAATACAAGGTAATACCATCTATAGGGTAAAACCTGGGGCTTCATGAAATTTGCCTGCTAATGTAGCAAATATCAAATTGCAATAGAATTTTCTAATCATCTTTTAATTTTTTATCTTTTCTGCTTTTTTTCAAATTTTATTCCTTTTGTTCTTTATCTGATGCACTCTCAATCTGACAGGACCCTACGGTNCAGGGGTAAAACCTGGGGCTTCATGAAATTTGCCTGCTAATGTAGCAAATATCAAATTGCAATAGAATTTTCTAATCATCTTTTAATTTTTTATCTTTTCTGCTTTTTTTCAAATTTTATTCCTTTTGTTCTTTATCTGATGCACTCTCAATCTGACAGGACCCTACGGTCCTTCGACCCCCACCCTACACCATCAAGTCTCCCTCCTGCCTCTTGTCTGTAAAAAGCGAAAGTGAAAGTCACTCAGTCATGTCCGACTCTTTGCGACCCATTGGACTATGTGGTCCATGGAACTCTCCAGGCCAGAATACTGGAGTGGGTAGCCTTTCCCTTCTCTAGGGGATCTTCCCAACCCAGGGATTGAACCCAGGTCTTCCACATTGCAGGTGGATTCTTTGCCAGCTGAGCCACAAGCTTTAGCCGAGGAATAAGTTTAAACAGAGAAATGACGAAATGCAGAAGCAAAGGAAAGTAAAACAAGACCAAACAGTCGAGTCAGACAAGCCAAGTCAAGGACCTTTATTTCCTCCCCAAGGGCTATGATAATACTCTGAGCTGCATCCTTCAGCTGTAGACACTGAAACTCCTCAAGTGGGAGAAGCTAACTGTATGAAGACCCGACCGCAGCCACGACATAGGCTGCCACAATCCCAAGAACTGGATTCAAAGAAATAAAACGCAAATGGAACTTGAACCGAAGACTGACTGTACAGAAAACAGCGAAGATGACGCTGATCAGACCACCGAGGACCAACCACGAGACGAGCGTCAGAGCCGAGAGTGCTGTTCAGCGTGTGGCCCCTCCCCTGGCCTGCACACCCCGAAAGTCCCCCTTTAACACTCTTCCCACTGCCAGTAGGGAGTTGGCCTTTGAGCAGGAGTCCACACCCCTCCAGTTGCAAACCTCCAAAGTAAAGCAGACTCTCCTTTCCACCAGCCTTGCCTCTCGAGCATTGGCTTTTGAGCAACGAGCAGCCAGCTCCCACATTCAGTCACAAAATAATCTTTAGCAAGATGAGATTTCAGTACAGAAGCGTCTGAAGGAGTACGTGCATATCTGACTTAAGAGGAGGTTATTTATTTTAAAAACTGTAATTTATAAGATGATTGGATGTCCACAAAATTTAGTTACTTATTAGATTTAGCTAAAACAGTCAGACCACTGAAGAATTAGTCTGAAATATTATCACTTTTAGAGTAACCAGAAAAGACTCAAGTTCTTTCACAAATCATCAATCAACAGTAATGAAATATTTATTTGGTAAATATTCAGTTACCCACTGTGAGTATAAGGAAAAAAAATCCAAAATGTTCTCTTGCCATAATAAAAAATAAAACTATAAAACTGTATAAATAAAACATTGTTTTAAAAGACTCAGAAATGCAAAGTCAATATAAAATTAGCCTTACTTGTATTACCATTTTATCAATATAAACAAATAAAAATGATATAGAAAAAACACAGAAAAGAAAAAGGATAAAAAGATTTATATTAGCATCAATAACCCCCAAATATACGCAGGACTCAATCTCATAAAAGTGTGTAAGACGTCAATACAGAAAACTTGAAGATGATAGTAAGAGTAACTAAAGGTCTAAGTTAAGTAGAGGGGTATATCACATTTATGGTTTGGAAAATTTAATATTGTAAGTACGTAACTCCTCATCAGTTTCATCTCTCAGCCCACAATGCTGTGCGTACTCATGTGCACATGCCCACGTGTGCAATCCGACAAGCTGATTTGAGAACTTCTATGAAAATGTAAAGGGCAAAGAAAGACAACCTAGGAAAGATAATCTTGATGAGCAGGTAAGCCATCAGCACGTGCGCCACGCATGCTAAGCCTCTTCAGCTGTGTCTGACTCGGCAATCCTACGGACTATAGTCTCCAGGCCCCTCTGTCCATGAGATTCTCCAGGCAAGAACACTGGAGCGGGGTGCCCTGCCCTCCTCCAGGGGATCCTCCCAACCTGGGGATTGAACCTCTGTGTCCGATATTGACAGGGGGGCCCTTTACCACTGAAGCCACCTGGGAAGCCCCAGGCCATCAGTAACAAGAGTTATTTCAAGGCACAGTAACTCCAACAATGTGATTTTCGTCTAAAAGGATAAATAAGTCAACCAGTAGAACAGACAGACTGTCCAGAAATAGAGCCACACGTCACCTAACTTTTAATAAAGGTGTCATAGCTCTACTGTGAAGAGAAGATGGTGTTTTTACGAAATGGTGATGAAGTAATTCAATATGGAAATAGTGAATAACGCCCCCCTACACCTCACACCACATCAAAAAATACATTCTCGATCAATCACAGACTGAAATGTCCAAAGTAAAATAATAAAGCTTCTAGACAATAACAAAGCAAAGCTCTTCATGTCCTTGAACAGGGCAAAAATGTCATTAGAGGACAACAAAAGCAGAACGTGAGACAGAAAGCAAAGGCTAACGAACCAGGCTTCACCAAAGCTTAAAATCCCGTTTTTCAGGACATTATTGTGAAAACCACTGTGTGAGAAGGCAAGCTGTAAGGAAAGAAGATGTCTGTCATAATCTACCAGCTGGTCTCATGTCCAGAACCATATAAATAGGTTTTACCAATCAACAAGTGGGAGGAGAGTCAGGTGACCCAGTGCAATAAAAAACAGATCAAAATACCTGAACAGGCACTTCAGGAAAGCTATCCCAAATGGACAACAAGCACGTGCGAAGGTGCTCAAGCTCATCAGCCGTCAGAGAAATGGAAATTAAAACAACAGGGAGACCCCATCATACGCTCACCTGTATGTCAAAAAAAAAAAAAAAACAACCACGCCTGTACCCTAGCACAGCCTGGGCCACACTGAAAGCTAGCGAGGAGAGACAGTGGCCTCTGCACTGCCGGCGGGAATATAAATGAGAACGGCTGCTTTGGACGTTTGTAGCAACATCACCTGCAGTCCTGCATAGGAATGCGTGCATTCATGCCCTGAACTAACATGTGATGACCGCTGTGTAGAAGAGTCGAGGCAGAGAACGACACACACATCCACGGACAGAAGAAGGCATAACATGGTGCTGCTTCAACGCCTGGTTCAGGAGGATCCCCTGGAGGAGGAACTGGCAGCCCACTGTACTCTCGCCTCGAGAATCCCACGGACAGAGGAGCCTGGCGGGCTACGGTCCATGGGGCCACAAAGAGCGGGACATGACCTAGCACTTGCGGACATGTTCACACAATGGAATACTTTAGAGAGACGCAAGAGAGAACTTCCGCTGTGTGCCAGAAGACCCTTTCAGACACGATTTTAAGCAAATTAAATGTGACACCAAAGAATACGTGTTGCATGATTCCATTCATTCAAAGCTCGAAAGCAAGCAAAGCACGTGGATATGAGAGATGTCAGAATAGCGCCTGCCTTTGGGAGGAGAGGAGATGCCTGGTGCAACCGTGATTTAGGACTATTCCACAGAGCCGGCCTGCAAGGTGTGCTGGGAAGGGGCACCTTGGGATTAGGAAGGAACATTCACAAACAGCTGCAGTGGTGCTGGGCGGAGGGCATCTGGATGGGGGAAGGGGCAGCGCTTTGGATGAAACATCACAGGGTGGTGGCTACTAGTAAGTGGCGACACCCACGTAAAACACCTACAGTGCCTGTCACGGGACACAGTCAAGCCTGTCAACCGTTATCATCATTGTTATTACTATGCCGGGACCTGTGGAGATGAAAAGGCAATGCCAGCTACGGATTGGCACTTGCTGTCTGCCCCCGACGAGGATAAGGACAGTAAGTTCTGCAGCCGCTGACCTTCAGACAGTTAGGGCTTTTCAGGAGGCTTTAGGAACCCAGTTCTTGCACCTTCTCATATCTAGAAAAGTTGTAGAATCATTAACAGTAATGTCTGCTCCCCGTGACTAGCAGAAACCTTCCTCCTGAATGCACTCTTGACTACATGCATCCACCGCCCCGTTAAAATCGCGTATATGACTGACCTCCCCCCTGGCCTTTGTGGAGCAGTTTCTTGGAGCTATCTGAAGGGCTCTCTCCCAGGCTGCAATACTCATTTTGCCTCAAATAAACCTGAACTCACAGTTCTCACGTGGTGCTTTTTTCTTTTTCCCAGTAAACAGAAGAACAATGTGGGAAGATGTTTTGATAGGAAAGCAGACGTGACTGGATAGGGAAGATGGTGGAGTGTTGGCAGCCGGGATACGTAGGGAAGGAAATGACCACCGGCACGAACTGCACAGTTGACCTCCTCCTGCTTTACTGCCTCCGGGGAGCCGGGGCTGCTGCACAGGGACACACCACCAGGACTCACTGCTTCCAAGCCCTGGCTCCCTCACCGTGTTGGACCCGGGGCTAAAGCTCAATAAATACACGATGATGGGATAATCTCCATCCTCAGGGTCTTCAGCGGGAAGCCCCCTTGGACACTGCTGGGAAGAACAGAACGGGAAAGAAAACTTGACACTGGAACTTATTTGCTGAAGTTTTTCTCTTTGGAGCAGCCTTGCCACAGAAGTATATTATGCTTGCTGTGTGAACCCCAGAGACCTGTCATTTTCATATAAAACTAGCCGTCCTCCAGCTTAATGGTGACTGCGGGCTTCCTGCCCCTAAATCAGTGTGAGGTCAGGGCGGCTTTTGTGTGCAGGTTTATCGTTCTTGCAGCAGACAATCATCTATTTGACCAGAGCTCAAATCTAATCGGTTAGATGTCTGGTATGCTTTTGTCTTTTACATTAAAGACCCTGTAATCAGGGTTCATTAAAATGCCTGTTCATTTGCCAGAAGAAACACAGGAAAAAATTTTAAATTCCTCCATCACTCAATTGTGACAGAGAATTTCCCAGTCAGATTCAAATAGTGGGCTACAATTCCCCTTGATGCAGGAGATAAACTCAGTGTGGTTAAGCCTCCAAATGCCCCGATATTTCCCAGAGGGACATTATTCTGGCTCCTGATTCACTGGCACAGCTACCAGAACGTAGGTCTATCTTTCTCTCTACACCAACTAAAAAAATTCAGAATTGGCCCAAACTCTGGTTGCAAGTCACTTCCCTCGTGTCCGACTCTTTGCAACCCTACGGACTAAGCCCATCAGGCTCTTCCATCCACGGGATTCTCCAGGCAAGAATACTGGAGTGGGTCTCCGTTTCCTTCTCCAGGGGATCTTCCCGACCCAGGAATCGAACACATTTCTCTTAAGTCTCTTGCACTGGCAGGTGGGTGAAAGTCGCTCATGAAAGACTCTTTGAGACCCCATGGACTATACACAGTCTATGGAATTCTCCAGGCCTGCATACTGGAGTGGGTAGCCTTTCTCTTCTCCAGGGGATCTTCAGAATATAAATGTAGTTCAACCAGAAAGAAAACAGAAACTTTACTGAAAGGTTCACCAAGTATATAGTATCGGGCAAATCCGCTCCTGTTTTCTTTCAACAGTGCATCTCAAGGTGGATCAAGACCACCTGGGATGCTGTTAAAACTCAGATCTGGGCTCAGTAGCTTGGGGTGGCGGGAGGGGCTGAGACCTTGCAAGTCTGAGGACCCCCAATGACGCTGATGCAAATGGGCCAGGGACCAGGGCAAGGGCGCCCGTGCCAACACCTCTTTCCGGGCCTCACGTCACTGATACATACTTGTAATTTATATTTTTCTAAGGAGCAATTAGTAGAGGAAGAAGGAGACAGTTCAGGCCTCTGGTTATCAAAACACAAACATAAGTACTTCAAGTAGTTAAATCCTTTGTCAGCCCATAAACACCCAAGTTTTTAAGGACAAATGAGGGTCACTCATAGCAGCTGCTCTGGGAACGTTTATTTCTCCTCCACCTGAGGTCCCAGGGGTCAGACTGCAAGGGCAGCTCCCCGGGGCGGCAGGCAGTGCATCAGCCAGGGGGACGGGCAGGGAGTAGGCAGCGTGACAGCTGTCCCGCAGGCCACGTGCCCAGGCGTCTGCCACTCACTCCCTGCGTCCAGCAGGTCTGGCCAGACAGGTGGGACCCAGGCGCCCTGCCAGATCCCAGGTGAGGCAGGGGTCCCCCAGCAACCTCTGTGCCTGAGATAACCACGCTCAGTGGTTGCAAAGACAGTGGGGCGGGGGTGGGGGGGCCTGTGGGAAAGCACAGCTGATTCTGCAGGCTCACTGGGTTCACGTCCTAGCGCTGCCACATAATGTCTGCGGGGGCCGAGTGAGCCTCTTCCCTGAGCTTCCCATCCTTCCCGTGACCCCATTACCATGGTCACCCCACAGCCTGGCAGGGCACAGAGCGCAGGCCCAGGGCTCCGCTGCCTGGATGCTGTTCCTGTCCAGGCTGCGGAGGGCGGGCAGGTGCCTCCAGGGGCAGGAGAGGGTGGACCCCGCGATCATCACCATTATTACTCCAGTCCTCTGTTTTCCTGCCGAGAGCAGGGCTCTGCTGATGCACATTCATATCCAGGTGCTGATCAACAGGGGGCTTCTCCGGGGCTCTGAGCTGGAGGCCAGGCCCCCAGAGGGGAGGGGGTGCAAATGACCCACATCTCTCTGACAACACTTGCTAAAAACGTTAATTCCCCTCTTAAATGCAGGGCCAGTCCCAGAGAGCAGATTTCCCCCCGCCGTGAGGGTCCTGGGTGAGAGCTCAGAGACCTTGGAGATGCAGGTGAAGGAAGGCATGCAAGGTACCACCCCTGTGGGGTCTCAGCTACCGGATCCCACAGCCAACTATTCACAAACTGGCACTTGCCGTCTCCTCCTACTGCTTCTGAACTGTGGTGATGGAAAAGACTCTAGAGAGTCCCTTTGACTGCAAGGAGACCAAACCAGTCAATCCTAAAGGAAACCCGTCCTGAATATTTGTTGGCAGGACCGATACTGAAGCTAAGGCTCGAATACTTGGGGTACCTGATGAGAAGAGCTAACTCACTGGAAAAGACCCTGATGCTGGGAAAGACTGAAGGCTTAAAAGGAGCAGGGGGCGGCAGAGGATGAGAGGGCTGGATGGCATCACCGACTCAACGGACAGGAGTCTGAGCTCCGGGAGATGGTGACGGACAGGGAGGCCTGGCGTGCTACAGTCCATGGAGGTCACGAAGAGTCAGACACAACCGAGCAACCGAACAGTAACAATCTGCCTCCACCAAGACTGTCACAAGGACTACTCACAAGCTGCTGCAACCTCTCACCTTTGACATCTCCTGAAATGAGTTTAGGGTGGAGATCAGGAAAGAGGCATTCTGTGCTCTGGGAAAAAACGGGCAAAAAACTCTTCAGATAGATATTTTCAGGAGATTTTATGAGCCAGAGTCTCACATCTCCGCACGTCTGGAAAAGCACTGAAATCATCAAAGGAGACACTTGCTTTTTGTGACAAGCGGTAACCTTCAGCCAAAAGGAGTGCTTGGCGGCATACACCCCCTTCACCAAAGTCACATATACACTGACCTCCCCCCTGCCTCTCTGAAGCAGGTCTCTGAGAGCTATCTGAGGTGCTGTCCCCCAGGCTAGTGGCCTCATTTTGCCCCCAAATAAAAGTTGACTCACAATGCTCATGCTGTGTGTGAGCTAAGTCCCTTCAGTCGTGTCCGCCTCTTTCTGACCCCATGGACGGTAGCCCACCAGGCTCCTCTGTCCATGGGATTTCCCAGGCAAGAATACAGGAGTGGGCTGCCATGCCCTCCTCCAGGGGATCTTCCCGACCCAGGGATCGAACTCGCATCTCTTATGCCTCCTGCATTGCCAGGTGGGTTCTTTACCACGAGCGCCACCTGGGAAGCCATGCATGTTTTTTCCAGTGGACACCACTCTCTGTAGCCTGATGTGCACTGGGGTGCCCCTGCTTGGGCCTGGCTCCCCCAAACTGAAGAGCAGTGGCCCCCAACTCTGAATGACTGGGGGAGCCTGTTCTGTATCCTCTAGGGCAAGTCACCAGGGTCTCCTCTGGAGCCTCACATTTTTTTTTTTAAAACAGTTCTTTTTAGCATTCAAATGTTTAAATTATTTTCTTGACGGCACTACACAGCATGTGGGATCCTGGTTCTCCAACCAGGCATGGAGCCGGCACCTCCCGCACTGGAAGCTCGGAACGCTAACCACTGACTGCCAGGGAAGACCCCCGGCCCACCAGGTCAGTGTGTCCTGGCACCCTCAGCTCAGGGCTTTCTTTCTCGTAAGTATTCAATACTTGCTTGTCAAGTGGAACTCATCAGTCCCCTGACTCCAAGGACTGGCCCCATAAAAAAAACACATCCGTACAATGAGTCTTCAAACATTTTTTTAACCCTACTTCAGGATAAAAGGCTGAAATTCCAGTTCTGACCTCTCTTATGCACATGCTTTTTTTCAGCACTTGTGTTGTGAGAGGGGGACCCTTGGCAGAGGCCTTGGAACTGTTACAGCCTTATAAGGCATCATTCGGCTGGGCACTCTGTACCCAACACAGCTCTAAGTCACACATGCTGAACACATTAGGAGGTTTATTATTGCCTAAAACCTGTATCTTTCCCAACAATCGCCTGGACACGACGCATAAATACAATTCCATTTCTGCTGCGCTGGCAACTTTTAGCACAACAAGCCCTTATTAAGGCAAGTGTGTCCCCGAGTCGAGTGTCTGTGGGCTGAACTGAAAACTTCAGCCTGTCTCTCCCTAACATCAAAAAGGGAACAAACATTCAACCTTTGTGGCCGGGGTTGCACGACGTGCTTTCCAGAAGCTTCCGCCGGGTGTTCATGGCTTCTATTCTCCCATCCTCTGCCAACTTAGAGGGTAGCAGTACTCCTGAGGTGTGTACTCTTGTGCTGACAACCTGATTGAAACAACTAACGCTCTTAATGTCACTGAGACAGGCTGGGACCTGGGCCTGGGACCTTCTGCTGCAGAGCCTGCACCTGGGCAAATGTCTCCTTGAGCAACAAAATACAAAGAAACTAAAAGGGACTAAAAGTAAACACATGCATGCACGGTGGGGGCTAAGTATGGACAATATGATACAGCAAGACCAAAAAACCTGCACACAACATCACCAAAGGGGAGGGCTCCCTCCAGCCCAGCCCATGAAGCGACGCCCCCTCACGACCCTCCTTCAGTGAGTGAGCAGGGGAAGCTATCACGTGTTCCCGTTCCTTCCTGCTGCAGCAGGGGCCCCAGTAAAGCCTTGCTTGACTTTCTTGTCTGCTCTCTGAGCAACTTCTATTGATGAAGGAGGCCAAGAACCCTGCTCAGCAACACCAAAACCTATCTTTCCCTAGACAATGACATCTTCCTAAAACCCTGGAGAGTACCGCAGAGAACAGGTCACCTGTGTGGTCAACAGCATCCCAAGAACTAGTTGCACCTGCTAACCTTATCATAATCCCTTTACCCGGGGCAACCACAGGGCCACCCAGTCTACCAGCAAAATAAATCAGAGAGGATTCTAAGAAATACCACTTAACTGCTAGAGAAGAAGGAAGGGGCCAGGTCACAGGCAAAGGGGAATGCTTCCAGAAACTGCTATTGTGATCTTCAACAAATCATTAAGAATCTCTCTCCTCTTCAAGACTCCATTCTGCAATTTTTAGAAGTATTGTCAGAAGTAGTCATTTTGGAGAACATCCAATTATGGCACACAATTCTGCATCAGAGAAGAACGGGCATAATGAAATGAAGGGGTCCTGGCACCAAAGTCTTCATGAAAGGAAGGCTCCGAGCAAGCCTCTTTCATCTTCTCCATTCCGTGAGTCTAAAATGATTTTTCATTTGCTTTGGGTTTGTTTCAATGATACTATCCTTTAAATAATTGGCTGTTTCACCACTTACATTCTGCTTTCATTGCAGAGGATGTACAGAGAAGATGAAAAATAAAATTAGAAACCTCAGGCCTAGGAAAGAGCTTTTCAGATTTAATTAAGACTTTCATTTCTTGGGGGATTTTGATTAAAACCTGCAGTGCTTTTTAAAAATAATATTTCAGTCCAATTATTTATACACACAGAACTGAACTATTGGGAGGTCTGCCACTTAAATAAGGAAAAGCACTCAAGTTCAAGAGGAACATCCCTTGACTTTCTGATCACTTTAAAAAATTAATACGAACTTCTTTCACAATAGCAGCTCACAAAGGAAGATGACTTCATTACACCGCTTCGGGTGTGTTACATATGCCTCCTGTTCAAAGAGCATCTGCCAGGAGAACTCAGAGGCATCGGAACATGTGGGTGAGAACTGAGACACCTCCTCCTCCCTGGGCTGTAATTACTGCGTGGTTCTTCGCACCCTGAAAAGGCAACACCCCCAAATACCACAAAATTAAAAGATGCTGCTCCCTGGAAGAAGCGCTAGGATGAACCTAGACAGCTTATTAAAAAGCAGAGATGTTACTTTGCCAACAAAGATCCATATAGTCAAAGCTGTGGTTTTTCCAGTAGTCAGGTATGGATATGAGGGTTGTACCATAAAGAAAGCTGAGCGCTGAAGAACTAATGCTTTTGAACTGTGGTGCTGGAGAAGACTTGAGAGTCCCTTGAATTGCAAAGAGATCCACCAGTCCATCCTAAAGCAAACCAGTCCTGAATATTCACTGGAAGGACTGATGCTGAAGCTGAAACTCCAATACTTTGGTCACCTGATGCGAAGAACTGACTCATTTGAAAAGACTCTGATGCTGAGAAAGACTGAAGGCAGGGTGAGAAGGGGACGACAGAGGAGGAGATGGTTGGATGGCATCACTGACGCGATGGACATGAGTTTGAGCAAATTCCGGAAGTTGGCTATGGACAGGGAAGCCTGGCGTGCTGCAGTCCATGGGGTCACAAAGAGTCAGACACCACTGTGCGACTGAACTGAACGGAACTGAACTGATTCGAGGAGCCAACTCACTGGAAAAGACCCTGATGCCTGGAAAGATTGAAGGCAAAAGGAGAAGAGGATGGCAGAGGTTGAGATGGTTAGATAGCAACACTGACTCAATTTGGGACATGAGTTTGAGCAAACCCTGCGATACAGTGAAGGACAGGGACGTCTGATACTGTACTCCATGGGGTTGCAGGGAGTCGGACACGATTTAGCGACTGAACAACAACGAACAAGCGATGCTGAAGCTAAAAGGAGCCTCAGAGGCTACCAGAGCCCATCTGCCGCGGGGGCGGAGCCATCTGCATAAATCGCCACGACCCGGCCAGGATTCACTGGCTGGGGTGGTTCTCCCACAAGTTGGCTCTCCTCTGCTGACAACTGAAGGACGAGCCAGTGGGGAAAAAGAAAATGACTTAGTCGTAAATACCCTATTCTCCTGCTAACAGACTCTTCTCTATCAGGCTCATAGTCTATAAACACCTGTTACCATTGTCAGTAAAGACCCATTCTTTTCATGTTGTTCTCGGTTTGGCAACATTTGAATGGGACAAAATAAAAATGGTAATTTATTTCTAGCAATGTTCCTGTAGAAGAGGAGATGGGCATATTTACATGTATACAGACAAAACACCAAAACACTAATTAAGTAAATTCAGTTTTCCCTTTAATCAGACTTCCAGGTAATTAGCTGTCAGTGAAGATAAATTACAGTTTATTCCATTTTTAGACCATGCTTTGGTCAAATAAAGATTATGCTTTAATGGCCAGATTTAGTTGCTAATTTTCCATGCCTATGAAAGGATTTTCAAATATTATCAGTGGAATCGTTTAGTGTTCTGAAAACTAATTTCTGCCTAAAATATCACTCTTTAAACAAATAATTTTATCCAAGGCTAGGGATTATCTGTTGGATCTTTCTGATTTCATATGTAACTGTTCAGATTTTTTTTTTAAACCCGAGATCAAGAGTTTATAGCATCTGTGAATATGTCCTTAAAACACCCACGTAAAACACCTACAGTGCCTGTCACGGGACACAGTCAAGCCTGTCAACCGTTATCATCATTGTTATTACTATGCCGGGACCTGTGGAGATGAAAAGGCAATGCCAGCTACGGATTGGCACTTGCTGTCTGCCCCCGACGAGGATAAGGACAGTAAGTTCTGCAGCCGCTGACCTTCAGACAGTTAGGGCTTTTCAGGAGGCTTTAGGAACCCAGTTCTTGCACCTTCTCATATCTAGAAAAGTTGTAGAATCATTAACAGTAACGTCTGCTCCCCGTGACTAGCAGAAACCTTCCTCCTGAATGCACTCTTGACTACATGCATCCACCGCCCCGTTAAAATCGCGTATATGACTGACCTCCCCCCTGGCCTTTGTGGAGCAGTTTCTTGGAGCTATCTGAAGGGCTCTCTCCCAGGCTGCAATACTCATTTTGCCTCAAATAAACCTGAACTCACAGTTCTCACGTGGTGCTTTTTTCTTTTTCCCAGTAAACAGAAGAACAATGTGGGAAGATGTTTTGATAGGAAAGCAGACGTGACTGGATAGGGAAGATGGTGGAGTGTTGGCAGCCGGGATACGTAGGGAAGGAAATGACCACCGGCACGAACTGCACAGTTGACCTCCTCCTGCTTTACTGCCTCCGGGGAGCCGGGGCTGCTGCACAGGGACACACCACCAGGACTCACTGCTTCCAAGCCCTGGCTCCCTCACCGTGTTGGACCCGGGGCTAAAGCTCAATAAATACACGATGATGGGATAATCTCCATCCTCAGGGTCTTCAGCGGGAAGCCCCCTTGGACACTGCTGGGAAGAACAGAACGGGAAAGAAAACTTGACACTGGAACTTATTTGCTGAAGTTTTTCTCTTTGGAGCAGGCTTGCCACAGAAGTATATTATGCTTGCTGTGTGAACCCCAGAGACCTGTCATTTTCATATAAAACTAGCCGTCCTCCAGCTTAATGGTGACTGCGGGCTTCCTGCCCCTAAATCAGTGTGAGGTCGGGGCGGCTTTTGTGTGCAGGTTTATCGTTCTTGCAGCAGACAATCATCTATTTGACCAGAGCTCAAATCTAATCGGTTAGATGTCTGGTATGCTTTTGTCTTTTACATTAAAGACCCTGTAATCAGGGTTCATTAAAATGCCTGTTCATTTGCCAGAAGAAACACAGGAAAAAATTTTAAATTCCTCCATCACTCAATTGTGACAGAGAATTTCCCAGTCAGATTCAAATAGTGGGCTACAATTCCCCTTGATGCAGGAGATAAACTCAGTGTGGTTAAGCCTCCAAATGCCCCGATATTTCCCAGAGGGACATTATTCTGGCTCCTGATTCACTGGCACAGCTACCAGAACGTAGGTCTATCTTTCTCTCTACACCAACTAAAAAAATTCAGAATTGGCCCAAACTCTGGTTGCAAGTCACTTCCCTCGTGTCCGACTCTTTGCAACCCTACGGACTAAGCCCATCAGGCTCTTCCATCCACGGGATTCTCCAGGCAAGAATACTGGAGTGGGTCTCCGTTTCCTTCTCCAGGGGATCTTCCCGACCCAGGAATCGAACACATTTCTCTTAAGTCTCTTGCACTGGCAGGTGGGTGAAAGTCGCTCATGAAAGACTCTTTGAGACCCCATGGACTATACACAGTCTATGGAATTCTCCAGGCCTGCATACTGGAGTGGGTAGCCTTTCTCTTCTCCAGGGGATCTTCAGAATATAAATGTAGTTCAACCAGAAAGAAAACAGAAACTTTACTGAAAGGTTCACCAAGTATATAGTATCGGGCAAATCCGCTCCTGTTTTCTTTCAACAGTGCATCTCAAGGTGGATCAAGACCACCTGGGATGCTGTTAAAACTCAGATCTGGGCTCAGTAGCTTGGGGTGGCGGGAGGGGCTGAGACCTTGCAAGTCTGAGGACCCCCAATGACGCTGATGCAAATGGGCCAGGGACCAGGGCAAGGGCGCCCGTGCCAACACCTCTTTCCGGGCCTCACGTCACTGATACATACTTGTAATTTATATTTTTCTAAGGAGCAATTAGTAGAGGAAGAAGGAGACAGTTCAGGCCTCTGGTTATCAAAACACAAACATAAGTACTTCAAGTAGTTAAATCCTTTGTCAGCCCATAAACACCCAAGTTTTTAAGGACAAATGAGGGTCACTCATAGCAGCTGCTCTGGGAACGTTTATTTCTCCTCCACCTGAGGTCCCAGGGGTCAGACTGCAAGGGCAGCTCCCCGGGGCGGCAGGCAGTGCATCAGCCAGGGGGACGGGCAGGGAGTAGGCAGCGTGACAGCTGTCCCGCAGGCCACGTGCCCAGGCGTCTGCCACTCACTCCCTGCGTCCAGCAGGTCTGGCCAGACAGGTGGGACCCAGGCGCCCTGCCAGATCCCAGGTGAGGCAGGGGTCCCCCAGCAACCTCTGTGCCTGAGATAACCACGCTCAGTGGTTGCAAAGACAGTGGGGCGGGGGTGGGGGGGCCTGTGGGAAAGCACAGCTGATTCTGCAGGCTCACTGGGTTCACGTCCTAGCGC
This sequence comes from Oreotragus oreotragus, assembly GCA_006410675.1. Taxonomy (NCBI): domain Eukaryota; kingdom Metazoa; phylum Chordata; class Mammalia; order Artiodactyla; family Bovidae; genus Oreotragus; species Oreotragus oreotragus. The sequence goes on from SJYX01020281.1 coordinate 16,621, forward strand.
TGCCACATAATGTCTGCGGGGGCCGAGTGAGCCTCTTCCCTGAGCTTCCCATCCTTCCCGTGACCCCATTACCATGGTCACCCCACAGCCTGGCAGGGCACAGAGCGCAGGCCCAGGGCTCCGCTGCCTGGATGCTGTTCCTGTCCAGGCTGCGGAGGGCGGGCAGGTGCCTCCAGGGGCAGGAGAGGGTGGACCCCGCGATCATCACCATTATTACTCCAGTCCTCTGTTTTCCTGCCGAGAGCAGGGCTCTGCTGATGCACATTCATATCCAGGTGCTGATCAACAGGGGGCTTCTCCGGGGCTCTGAGCTGGAGGCCAGGCCCCCAGAGGGGAGGGGGTGCAAATGACCCACATCTCTCTGACAACACTTGCTAAAAACGTTAATTCCCCTCTTAAATGCAGGGCCAGTCCCAGAGAGCAGATTTCCCCCCGCCGTGAGGGTCCTGGGTGAGAGCTCAGAGACCTTGGAGATGCAGGTGAAGGAAGGCATGCAAGGTACCACCCCTGTGGGGTCTCAGCTACCGGATCCCACAGCCAACTATTCACAAACTGGCACTTGCCGTCTCCTCCTACTGCTTCTGAACTGTGGTGATGGAAAAGACTCTAGAGAGTCCCTTTGACTGCAAGGAGACCAAACCAGTCAATCCTAAAGGAAACCCGTCCTGAATATTTGTTGGCAGGACCGATACTGAAGCTAAGGCTCGAATACTTGGGGTACCTGATGAGAAGAGCTAACTCACTGGAAAAGACCCTGATGCTGGGAAAGACTGAAGGCTTAAAAGGAGCAGGGGGCGGCAGAGGATGAGAGGGCTGGATGGCATCACCGACTCAACGGACAGGAGTCTGAGCTCCGGGAGATGGTGACGGACAGGGAGGCCTGGCGTGCTACAGTCCATGGAGGTCACGAAGAGTCAGACACAACCGAGCAACCGAACAGTAACAATCTGCCTCCACCAAGACTGTCACAAGGACTACTCACAAGCTGCTGCAACCTCTCACCTTTGACATCTCCTGAAATGAGTTTAGGGTGGAGATCAGGAAAGAGGCATTCTGTGCTCTGGGAAAAAACGGGCAAAAAACTCTTCAGACAGATATTTTCAGGAGATTTTATGAGCCAGAGTCTCACATCTCCGCACGTCTGGAAAAGCACTGAAATCATCAAAGGAGACACTTGCTTTTTGTGACAAGCGGTAACCTTCAGCCAAAAGGAGTGCTTGGCGGCATACACCCCCTTCACCAAAGTCACATATACACTGACCTCCCCCCTGCCTCTCTGAAGCAGGTCTCTGAGAGCTATCTGAGGTGCTGTCCCCCAGGCTAGTGGCCTCATTTTGCCCCCAAATAAAAGTTGACTCACAATGCTCATGCTGTGTGTGAGCTAAGTCCCTTCAGTCGTGTCCGCCTCTTTCTGACCCCATGGACGGTAGCCCACCAGGCTCCTCTGTCCATGGGATTTCCCAGGCAAGAATACAGGAGTGGGCTGCCATGCCCTCCTCCAGGGGATCTTCCCGACCCAGGGATCGAACTCGCATCTCTTATGCCTCCTGCATTGCCAGGTGGGTTCTTTACCACGAGCGCCACCTGGGAAGCCATGCATGTTTTTTCCAGTGGACACCACTCTCTGTAGCCTGATGTGCACTGGGGTGCCCCTGCTTGGGCCTGGCTCCCCCAAACTGAAGAGCAGTGGCCCCCAACTCTGAATGACTGGGGGAGCCTGTTCTGTATCCTCTAGGGCAAGTCACCAGGGTCTCCTCTGGAGCCTCACATTTTTTTTTTTAAAACAGTTCTTTTTAGCATTCAAATGTTTAAATTATTTTGTTGACGGCACTACACAGCATGTGGGATCCTGGTTCTCCAACCAGGCATGGAGCCGGCACCTCCCGCACTGGAAGCTCGGAACGCTAACCACTGACTGCCAGGGAAGACCCCCGGCCCACCAGGTCAGTGTGTCCTGGCACCCTCAGCTCAGGGCTTTCTTTCTCGTAAGTATTCAATACTTGCTTGTCAAGTGGAACTCATCAGTCCCCTGACTCCAAGGACTGGCCCCATAAAAAAAACACATCCGTACAATGAGTCTTCAAACATTTTTTTAACCCTACTTCAGGATAAAAGGCTGAAATTCCAGTTCTGACCTCTCTTATGCACATGCTTTTTTTCAGCACTTGTGTTGTGAGAGGGGGACCCTTGGCAGAGGCCTTGGAACTGTTACAGCCTTATAAGGCATCATTCGGCTGGGCACTCTGTACCCAACACAGCTCTAAGTCACACATGCTGAACACATTAGGAGGTTTATTATTGCCTAAAACCTGTATCTTTCCCAACAATCGCCTGGACACGACGCATAAATACAATTCCATTTCTGCTGCGCTGGCAACTTTTAGCACAACAAGCCCTTATTAAGGCAAGTGTGTCCCCGAGTCGAGTGTCTGTGGGCTGAACTGAAAACTTCAGCCTGTCTCTCCCTAACATCAAAAAGGGAACAAACATTCAACCTTTGTGGCCGGGGTTGCACGACGTGCTTTCCAGAAGCTTCCGCCGGGTGTTCATGGCTTCTATTCTCCCATCCTCTGCCAACTTAGAGGGTAGCAGTACTCCTGAGGTGTGTACTCTTGTGCTGACAACCTGATTGAAACAACTAACGCTCTTAATGTCACTGAGACAGGCTGGGACCTGGGCCTGGGACCTTCTGCTGCAGAGCCTGCACCTGGGCAAATGTCTCCTTGAGCAACAAAATACAAAGAAACTAAAAGGGACTAAAAGTAAACACATGCATGCACGGTGGGGGCTAAGTATGGACAATATGATACAGCAAGACCAAAAAACCTGCACACAACATCACCAAAGGGGAGGGCTCCCTCCAGCCCAGCCCATGAAGCGACGCCCCCTCACGACCCTCCTTCAGTGAGTGAGCAGGGGAAGCTATCACGTGTTCCCGTTCCTTCCTGCTGCAGCAGGGGCCCCAGTAAAGCCTTGCTTGACTTTCTTGTCTGCTCTCTGAGCAACTTCTATTGATGAAGGAGGCCAAGAACCCTGCTCAGCAACACCAAAACCTATCTTTCCCTAGACAATGACATCTTCCTAAAACCCTGGAGAGTACCGCAGAGAACAGGTCACCTGTGTGGTCAACAGCATCCCAAGAACTAGTTGCACCTGCTAACCTTATCATAATCCCTTTACCCGGGGCAACCACAGGGCCACCCAGTCTACCAGCGAAATAAATCAGAGAGGATTCTAAGAAATACCACTTAACTGCTAGAGAAGAAGGAAGGGGCCAGGTCACAGGCAAAGGGGAATGCTTCCAGAAACTGCTATTGTGATCTTCAACAAATCATTAAGAATCTCTCTCCTCTTCAAGACTCCATTCTGCAATTTTTAGAAGTATTGTCAGAAGTAGTCATTTTGGAGAACATCCAATTATGGCACACAATTCTGCATCAGAGAAGAACGGGCATAATGAAATGAAGGGGTCCTGGCACCAAAGTCTTCATGAAAGGAAGGCTCCGAGCAAGCCTCTTTCATCTTCTCCATTCCGTGAGTCTAAAATGATTTTTCATTTGCTTTGGGTTTGTTTCAATGATACTATCCTTTAAATAATTGGCTGTTTCACCACTTACATTCTGCTTTCATTGCAGAGGATGTACAGAGAAGATGAAAAATAAAATTAGAAACCTCAGGCCTAGGAAAGAGCTTTTCAGATTTAATTAAGACTTTCATTTCTTGGGGGATTTTGATTAAAACCTGCAGTGCTTTTTAAAAATAATATTTCAGTCCAATTATTTATACACACAGAACTGAACTATTGGGAGGTCTGCCACTTAAATAAGGAAAAGCACTCAAGTTCAAGAGGAACATCCCTTGACTTTCTGATCACTTTAAAAAATTAATACGAACTTCTTTCACAATAGCAGCTCACAAAGGAAGATGACTTCATTACACCGCTTCGGGTGTGTTACATATGCCTCCTGTTCAAAGAGCATCTGCCAGGAGAACTCAGAGGCATCGGAACATGTGGGTGAGAACTGAGACACCTCCTCCTCCCTGGGCTGTAATTACTGCGTGGTTCTTCGCACCCTGAAAAGGCAACACCCCCAAATACCACAAAATTAAAAGATGCTGCTCCCTGGAAGAAGCGCTAGGATGAACCTAGACAGCTTATTAAAAAGCAGAGATGTTACTTTGCCAACAAAGATCCATATAGTCAAAGCTGTGGTTTTTCCAGTAGTCAGGTATGGATATGAGGGTTGTACCATAAAGAAAGCTGAGCGCTGAAGAACTAATGCTTTTGAACTGTGGTGCTGGAGAAGACTTGAGAGTCCCTTGAATTGCAAAGAGATCCACCAGTCCATCCTAAAGCAAACCAGTCCTGAATATTCACTGGAAGGACTGATGCTGAAGCTGAAACTCCAATACTTTGGTCACCTGATGCGAAGAACTGACTCATTTGAAAAGACTCTGATGCTGAGAAAGACTGAAGGCAGGGTGAGAAGGGGACGACAGAGGAGGAGATGGTTGGATGGCATCACTGACGCGATGGACATGAGTTTGAGCAAATTCCGGAAGTTGGCTATGGACAGGGAAGCCTGGCGTGCTGCAGTCCATGGGGTCACAAAGAGTCAGACACCACTGTGCGACTGAACTGAACGGAACTGAACTGATTCGAGGAGCCAACTCACTGGAAAAGACCCTGATGCCTGGAAAGATTGAAGGCAAAAGGAGAAGAGGATGGCAGAGGTTGAGATGGTTAGATAGCAACACTGACTCAATTTGGGACATGAGTTTGAGCAAACCCTGCGATACAGTGAAGGACAGGGACGTCTGATACTGTACTCCATGGGGTTGCAGGGAGTCGGACACGATTTAGCGACTGAACAACAACGAACAAGCGATGCTGAAGCTAAAAGGAGCCTCAGAGGCTACCAGAGCCCATCTGCCGCGGGGGCGGAGCCATCTGCATAAATCGCCACGACCCGGCCAGGATTCACTGGCTGGGGTGGTTCTCCCACAAGTTGGCTCTCCTCTGCTGACAACTGAAGGACGAGCCAGTGGGGAGAAAGAAAATGACTTAGTCGTAAATACCCTATTCTCCTGCTAACAGACTCTTCTCTATCAGGCTCATAATCTATAAACACCTGTTACCATTGTCAGTAAAGACCCATTCTTTTCATGTTGTTCTCGGTTTGGCAACATTTGAATGGGACAAAATAAAAATGGTAATTTATTTCTAGCAATGTTCCTGTAGAAGAGGAGATGGGCATATTTACATGTATACAGACAAAACACCAAAACACTAATTAAGTAAATTCAGTTTTCCCTTTAATCAGACTTCCAGGTAATTAGCTGTCAGTGAAGATAAATTACAGTTTATTCCATTTTTAGACCATGCTTTGGTCAAATAAAGATTATGCTTTAATGGCCAGATTTAGTTGCTAATTTTCCATGCCTATGAAAGGATTTTCAAATATTATCAGTGGAATCGTTTAGTGTTCTGAAAACTAATTTCTGCCTAAAATATCACTCTTTAAACAAATAATTTTATCCAAGGCTAGGGATTATCTGTTGGATCTTTCTGATTTCATATGTAACTGTTCAGATTTTTTTTTTAAACCCGAGATCAAGAGTTTATAGCATCTGTGAATATGTCCTTAATNAAAAAAAAAAAGAAAGTGAAAGAGGAGAGTGAAAAAGTTGGCTTAAATCTCAACATTCAGAAAACAAAGATCATGGCATCTGGTCCCATCATTTCATGGGTAATAGATAGCGAAACAGTGGAAACAGTATCAGACTTTATTTTTGGGGGCTCCAAAATCACTGCAGATGGTGACTGCATCTATAAAATTAAAAGATGCTTACTCCTTAGAAGGAAAGTTATGACTAACCTAGATAGCATATTCAAAAGCAGAGACATTACTTTGCCAACAAAGGTCTGTCTAGTGAAGGCTATGGTTTTTCCAGTGGTCATGTACGGATGTGAGATTTGGACTGTGGGGAAAGCTGAGCACCGAAGAATTGATGCTTTTGAACTGTGGTGTTGGAGAAGACTCTTGAGACTCCCTTGGACTGCAAGGAGATCCAACCAGTCCATTCTAAAGGAGATCAGTCCTGGAAGGACTGATGCTAAAGTTGAAACTCCAATACCTTTACCTCATGGGAAGAGTAGACTCATTGGAAAAGACTCTGATGCTGGGAGGGATTGGGGGCAGGAGAAGAGGATGACAGAGGATGAGATGGCTGGATGGCATCGCCGACTCGATGGACATGAGTTTGGGTAAACTCTGGGAACTGATGATGGACAGGGAGGCCTGGCGTGCTGGGATTCATGATTCATGGGGTTGCAAAGAGTCGGACACGACTGAGCGACTGAACTGAACTGAAGTGAAATGCAGAGTTAACACTGAACATGCTGTTACTCAACTGTATCCCCAAGACACGAGTTGTTCTGCATTTAAGGAAATGACCACGAGGCAGAGTGGTACGTTTAAAGCCGTCAGGTTTGACTTTCCCCAGCAAACCTGAGCGTGCACTCAGCTCTCCGAGTGGGGTGAGTCATGACAAAACGGCTGAGCTGCAAGTCACTCAGGGCCCCTAGAAGCGCAGGGGCTCCCATTTGAGAAGAAAACCTGCAGAGTAGGTTTCAGATACTTGAAAAGTCCTTTTTTTTTTTTGGTCTTCTCTCAGTGTGTGAAGACACAACTTCCTTTGTCCTGGGAATCTTAGTGAATGCCTGGGAAGGAGTCAGGTATGCTGTGCTTGCAAATAATCTCACCTTTGGGAAATTCAGAGGGGCTGGAAAATAGAAAATGCCTGGAATTCCGATTCTGAAGGGGTGCGCTTTTCAACGTACTGGACAGTGGGGAGGAAGGTTCTTATCTCTCTGGGGAGATGCCTTGCTCACAGACAACGGAAGGCCATCTCTGCCTGATCCTTGATCAAAATATTTCCATCAGAAACGAAAAGTACGTCTATTGTACGAGCTTTATTTCCAGAATGGACAAATAGCTCACACAACTCAATTAAAAAAAAAAACAAAAAAACAGAAACAAGTCCATTCAAAATGGGAAGGAAATCTAAATAAACATTTCTCTAAAGAAGATATACAGATGGTCAATAGGCCCATGAAAAGAGGCGCAACATCACTAATTATTAGAGATATGCAAATCAAGGAGGTATCACTTCACAGCAATCAAAATGGCCTTCATCAAAACTTCTACAAATAATAAATGCAGGAGAGGATGTGGGGAAAGGGAAGCCTCCTGCACGCTGGGTGGGAGTGTAAGTTGGTGCAGTTACAGAGACAACAGTATGGAGGGGCCTCAGGAAACGAAAAATAAGGACAGTATATGATCCGGCAGTCCCACTCCCGGCCAAATCCCCGCACAAAACTCTAATTCAGAAAGACACACGCCCCCTATGTCCACAGCAGCACCAGCTGCAGTCGCCAAGCCACGGAAGCAACCCAAGTGTCCGTCAACAGGTGAGCAGGCAAAGAAGCTGGGGTTCACACACACAGCAGAGTGTCACTCAGCCATAAAAGAGAACGAGGCGATGCCGTCTGCAGCCACGGACGGACCTAGAGATGATCACACCACGTGACGTAAGCCACAGACAGACAAACATCACAGGATCTCACTTAATTGTGGAATCTTTAAAAAAAAAAAAAAAAGATACAAATGAACTTATTTCCAAAACAGGAACAGACTCACAGACACAGAAAAGAATCTTCTGGTTACCAAAGCGGGGAAAGGGGGCAGGAATAAATTAAGACCTTGGGGTTAGCAGATCCACACTGCTACAAAAGCGGCAACCAAGGAGGGCCTCCTATAGAGCACAGGGAATTATACTTAATATCTTGTAAAAACCTATAATGAAAAGAATCAAAAAATATACATATAAATATATATATTATACTGACTCACTTTGTTGCACACTAGAAAGTCACACAGCAGGGTAAATCAACTATACCACCACCACAACAAAACCTTTGAAAGAAGGAGGTCTATTTTAACTCACAGAAATGGTGTCACTGAGAAGGCACTTTGTGTACAAAGGAATGATGTCTAGAAAAAGGGGCAGTAGGTCGTCCTGGCAACCAGAGCATCCTTTCTCCCTGAGCAGAAACTGCAGCAAGAGGATGCAGGGCAGGACACGCGACCCTTGGCTGGGGAACCACGGCTGATGATGACCACTGATGGGCTCCCGTGGACGCACACTGCGAGGCCCGCACGGGTCTGCAGGGACAGCCGGCGAAAGAAACACCTCCAGGGGAAAAAGAAGGAACGGCCAAGTCCGGGCAAGTCGGAAATGGTGACAATTCCCAGGACACGTCTGGAGGGATCCAGCCCTATCAGGGCAACTAAAGCGGCATCATCCCAAAAGTACCACTTGCCCAGCCCCGCTTCCCAAGATTTCTCGTGTATGTTTCTGTAGGTGCCAAGTATTAAACACCTGACCTACAGTTTCGACCCAGTCCCTCCAACAGCCCTTGGGGGTTACTGTCACCCTTTACAAATGAGGACAAGGTGACACTGGGGCAACAGCAGCCAGCTAGCAGCCACTGGGGGCAAGGTGGGCGTGGCCTCACTGCCCTTGCCTGGCTCCCAGGCCCTTTGTCCCTGTCCCACACTGGTCCAGCTGCCAGCAGGACTCACTGGAGATTGCGCTTTGCTGCTCAGTCGTGTCCGACTCTTGTAACCCCACGGATGGTAGCCTGCCAGACTCCTCCATTTATGCGATTTTCCGGACAAGAATACAGGAGTGGGTTGCCATGCCCTCCTCCAGGGGATCTTCTCGGCCCAGGGTCGAACCCAGAGTCCGTCTGCGATGCGGGAGACTTGTGTTCCATCCCTGGGTCAAGAAGACCCCCTGGAGGAGGAAAAAGCAATCCACTCCAGTATTCTTGCCCAGGGAATCCCATGAACGGAGGAGTTTGGCAGGCTACAGTCCAAGGGGTCGCAAAAGAATGGGACACGACGTCGCGACTTCACACACACACCGGAGACTGCTGCTGCTGTCAGCCGCTCAGTCGTGTCCCACTCTGTGACCCCGTGGACTGTAGTCTGGCAGGCTCCTCTGCCCACGGGGTTCTCCAGGCAAGAACACTGGAGGCATCTCCCGATTCCACGTGTTATTGAGAGAAAGCAGGTCAAAGGTGGGCGTTAGAACACTGACCTGGGGGCAGGGAGCTTGAGGAAGGAAACCGCAGGCGTGGGACCTGCAAGCGAGGTCACTTGAATGTGAGTCACTGGTCTTGGGGAAGAAGAGAAATGCAATGAGGGCAAAGCATCCTCCCACCGCCTTCCCTCAGCCCCGTCTCTTCTCGCCATGATGCTTTTACAGAGATGCTGGGAAAGTGAGGCTGAGTGACTTATTCATAACGCCTTCTTCCCCTTGGGGGACAGGACATAAAGCCTCACACATACCGCGGTGTGACTTCAGACTTGAGGCTGAGTTACAGAGTTGGCTGAGCGGTCCGTCGTCTCAAGATCAAGATGCAATCGGCCATCAGTTTCAGGGCTGAGGACACAAGATGCCTTTGTTTGCCACTCAGCTCCGCTACTTATCAGCTCCGTGCCCTTGGGGAAGGTGCATGCTCTGTCTGATGTGACCAGAAGCACATCCGGGTAGAGACCTAAGGAAGCGGCCTTGCACTCAGGCAGCGCAGGAGCCGCAGCTCTGTTCCTCTTTCCAGGGCACACAAACCTGTGTCACTGTAACAACGGGCCTTCCCTCTGCTCCATGCAAACACACCTCAAGTCACTTTCGGGGTGCCCCTCAATCCAGCTGGGTCTCTGTGAGCAGCAAAGTGAGTTTTGAACACTCCAAGTAAACCCCCTCCAATATTGTCCATTCAGTGCCTTCCACTGCCCCACTACTAAGCGGATTATTGGCTATTCTATTAGAAAGCACATTGATCATTTCAATGCCTAGCTTACCTAAGACTCTCATAGGGATTAGTTTGCTACTCTCATAGGGATTAGTTTGATGAATCTTTCAGCAGCTCCCTTAGTAACACCACTAAGGGCTTCCCAGGTGGTAAAGAATCCACCTCCAGCGCAGGAGACTTAAGAGACATGGGTTCAACCCCTGGAATCCCTGGGTTGGGAAGATCCCCTGGAGGAGGGCCTGGCAACCCACTCCAGTATTCTTGCCTGGAGAATCCCTCGGTCAGAGGAGCCTGGCTGGCTGCAGCCCACGGGGTCACAGAGTCGGACATGCCTGAAAGGACTCAGCACGCGTGCACACACACAGTGTCACTAAAGCTTACTGCCCTCGACACTTAATGGCAATTCTGCTGTCAGCTGGGTCTCACGTGTGGAAGGAAAGAAGTGGTCGAATTCACTTATGTTTCCCTTAAATCAACACGGTCACAGGTGGTTCTTGACTGAAAGGTCCAGAGGCCATCAGGGGTTCACATCAATTTCTGGATAAGAAACGTCGACTGGTCTGTCCACTCATGTGCCTCCTGGAGGGTTGGGAAGATCCCCTGGAGGAGGGCCTGGCAACCCACTCCAGTATTCTTGCCTGGAGAATCCCTCGGTCAGAGGAGCCTGGCTGGCTGCAGCCCACGGGGTCACAGAGTCGGACATGCCTGAAAGGACTCAGCACGCGTGCACACACACAGTGTCACTAAAGCTTACTGCCCTCGACACTTAATGGCAATTCTGCTGTCAGCTGGGTCTCACGTGTGGAAGGAAAGAAGTGGTCGAATTCACTTATGTTTCCCTTAAATCAACACGGTCACAGGTGGTTCTTGACTGAAAGGTCCAGAGGCCATCAGGGGTTCACATCAATTTCTGGATAAGAAACGTCGACTGGTCTGTCCACTCATGTGCCTCCTGGAAAACAGTCCTTAGCGTGATGAATCTTTCAGCGGCTCCCGAAGCCCCTCCCGTGAGGGTGTCTGCCAAGGGTCAGGGTCCACTTCATCCCACTTCAGCAGACAAGGGAGAGCTTCAGGAAGACACGTGATGAGGCTTTTTCAACCTGGCTACCCTGCCGAGGGACAGAGCCTGGAGAACACGCAGGGCAGACGGACTCCACTGACTCTATGTGCAGTGACTTATTCATAACGCCTTCTTCCCCTTGGGGGACAGGACATAAAGCCTCACACGTACCGCGGTGTGACTTCAGGCTTGAGGCTGAGTTACAGAGCTGGCTGAGCGGTCCGTCGTCTCAAGATCAAGATGCAATCGGCCGTCAGTTTCAGGGCTGAGGACACAAGATGCCTTTGTTTGCCACTCAGCTCCGCTACTTATCGGCTCCGTGCCCTTGGGGAAGGTGCATGCTCTGTCTGATGTGACCAGAAGCACATCTGGGTAGAGACCTAAGGAAGCGGCCTTGCACTCAGGCAGCGCAGGAGCCGCAGCTCTGTTCCTCTTTCCAGGGCACGCAAACCTGTGTCACTGTAACAACGGGCCTTCCCTCTGCTCCATGCAAACACACCTCAAGTCACTTTCGGGGTGCCCCTCAATCCAGCTGGGTCTCTGTGAGCAGCAAAGTGAGTTTTGAACACTCCAAGTAAACCCCCTCCAATATTGTCCATTCAGTGCCTTCCACTGCCCCACTACTAAGCGGATTATTGGCTATTCTATTAGAAAGCACATTGATCACTTCAATGCCTAGCTTACCTAAGACTCTCATAGGGATTAGTTTGCTACTTCCACACTAGTAACACCACTAAGGGCTTCCCAGGTGGTAAAGAATCAATCCATTCAATGCCTTCCACTGCCCCACTACTAAGCGGATTATTGGCTATTCTATTAGAAAGCACATTGATCACTTCAATGCCTAGCTTACCTAAGACTCTCATAGGGATTAGTTTGCTACTTCCACACTAGTAACACCACTAAGGGCTTCCCAGGTGGTAAAGAATCCACCTCCAGCGCAGGAAACTTAAGAGACATGGGTTCAACCCCTGGAATCCCTGGGTTGGGAAGATCCCCTGGAGGAGGGCCTGGCAACCCACTCCAGTATTCTTGCCTGGAGAATCCCTCGGTCAGAGGAGCCTGGCTGGCTGCAGCCCACGGGGTCACAGAGTCGGACATGCCTGAAAGGACTCAGCACGCGTGCACACACACAGTGTCACTAAAGCTTACTGCCCTCGACACTTAATGGCAATTCTGCTGTCAGCTGGGTCTCACGTGTGGAAGGAAAGAAGTGGTCGAATTCACTTATGTTTCCCTTAAATCAACACGGTCACAGGTGGTTCTTGACTGAAAGGTCCAGAGGCCATCAGGGGTTCACATCAATTTCTGGATAAGAAACGTCGACTGGTCTGTCCACTCATGTGCCTCCTGGAAAACAGTCCTTAGCGTGATGAATCTTTCAGCGGCTCCCGAAGCCCCTCCCATGAGGGTGTCTGCCAAGGGTCAGGGTCCACTTCATCCCACTTCAGCAGACAAGGGAGAGCTTCAGGAAGACACGTGATGAGGCTTTTTCAACCTGGCTACCCTGCCGAGGGACAGAGCCTGGAGAACACGCAGGGCAGACGGACTCCACTGACTCTATGTGCTCCCTCCTGGGTCCCCCGACTGTGTGGAGGCCCCCCTTCTGCTCGGCCGGCCGGCCCCAGCCCAGGCTCAAACCCTGGGGCGTGCTCCCCCGCCCCCTCACCCGCTGCATCACAGGGTTTGTAAAGTCATGGGCTCAGCTGCCTCCCTCTCCACACCTCCTCTGTACACCATCTACGTCCTCCAGGTGCTCTGGGGTTGCCAAACCCAACTGCCCAGCAGCCTCAGTCGACCGACCATCGGGCCCTGCTGTTTGACGGACAGCCTCGCCTGTCTCCCCCTGAAGAATCTCCAGTAATGCCTTTTCTTCATCAGTTTGAATAACTAACCGACAATCAGCAATGGGTTTCTAGGTGATCAGAACTACCGAGGACTCAGAATCTGAGATGATTCCAACTCCAAAGCACCGAAGCATCGCCTCCAGCTCAGACGCCCCAGTGCAGGTCAGTGGCCTCCGTGCTCCACCCGACAACCCTGCTCCCGTGGACGCTCGTAAGTGCTGCGCCCTGCACTGAGACGCTGTCCATAGTCGGTTCTAAAGCCGCTGCCTTTTTAATTCAAACGCTGGTCTCGTATATCTATATTGTATGTTCAGTTGGTCGGTAGGGCCCAGCTCTTTGGTGACCCCAAGGCCTGTAGCCCGCCAGGCTCCTCTGTCCTTGGGATTTCCCAGGGAAGAATACTGGAGTGGGTTGCCATTTCCTCCACCAGGGGATCTTCCTGACCCAGGGATGTCTCATAAGGCCATATCTCTTATGTCCCTTGCATGGGCAGGTGGATTTTCTTTTCCCTGAGCCACCTGGGATGTCCATCTGTATTATAGGAGAAGGTAACTAACTGAGGAATAGCCAGTCACTCTGGCAAGACGTACGATGCCCAGAATGTGAAAATTCACGCAATTACGAGTCATCAAGGGGAAAAGTGAGACACACACACCTCAACACTAAACATGAGGGACAAGAAAGGGTCCCTTGCTGCTTCCAAGGGATGATGCTGCTTCCGGGGAAGGAGGAAGAGCTCGCATCTTCTTTGGCAGGAGGGAAGAAGGCGAGAGGGGCTGCTGACCCTGGGTGAGTGGTCTCCTTCTGTTCAGCCTGCCTCTGGCTTTTTAAACTCAGATCTGTGAAAGGGACAGTGTGGCAAAGGCACCTACAACTGTGGGTTTCATTTCAACCAGCTGAAGTGATGGGGACGCGATGATTCATTTCCCTGAATCCTATATCACCACCCCCTCCTCCGTCTGGACCGCAGCCCCCACAAGGTGAGGACGGAGCAGGGGAGCATCTCCTGAACCGACGCATGCATCCTGCCCCGAAGGGGGAGCTGCGCAGCCGCCTCCCACCTCGGGACACCTTCACTCTGTAACCCTATCATTTAAAAACTGTGTGACCTACTTTATAAATGTGTTTGTGTGTTTTCCAAATACCAAAAGGAAGATGGAGCAATTTATTAGTATTAGATTGAATGGTATTTAAGTGTGATTTATTACTCATAACAAAATCACTGAAAAATCTGGTGTCTACACTAACAGCTGTTAACTCACTCATTAGACAATGTGATCTACAGGTTTCTACAACAATGAAATGGAAAGAAGGACAAATGTTACAAGGAAAAGAGGCATCAAGGAAAGCGTTCTTTGAAAAATGACGCACATACCCTCAGCCACAACGTGCAGGACCACCTTCTCGCAACAGAGATGGGCTTTGCAGTCACATTTGAGGTCTGCTTAAGCATCACTTTTTCAAGGGTGAAGTGGGTATAATAATAATAGGAGTGATGAAGATGAATCTTGCATTAATTGAGATATTACAGGTACAACATTGTGAGAGCTAATTGGCACCCACCGTGTGTGTGTGTGTGTGTGTGTGTGTGTGTGTTTAGTTGCTCAGCCTGGCAGGCTCCACTGTCCATGAAGTTCTCCAGGCAAGAACACTGGAGTGGGGTGCCATTTCCTTCTCCAGGGGATCTTCCTGACCCAGGGATCAAACCCGCATCTCCTGCACTGCAGGCAGATTCTTTACTATCTGAGCCACCAGGAAAGCTCATGTGGTATATTCATGTCAGTTATTGCTGCTACGATTAATTCTACTCCATTCAATACCTTGAACATTAAAGGACACATTTTTAAAGGACAGGTTTAAACAAAGAGATCACATGACCCATGTTTTGGGTCTCCAATTTGAATTAATGCAAACAAATATAAAAGTCACTTTTAAAAACACAAGAAAATATAGAAGGAATTAAAGTCGAGGGATAAAATAGTCACCATAGCCCATGAACTGGGAACCTGGATGAAGGTCAAGAGGACTGAGGACATTTCTGCAAGTTGGCTCTGTGATGGCTCATCAAAAGATGAGGAAAGGAACAGACTAAAGAGACCCAACAGGCATTTGAGGGCCGACATGAGTGGGAAGTGATTTGGGGGCTCCTGGTCTAGTTCACTGTCAAATTGCTCATTCATCACAGTTGTTCACAGAGTATAAACAGGATTCGTGATTACACAGAATCAACTGCTGCCCCACCAAAGCGCTGACCCTTCCCTGCACTGTCTGTCTAAGACGGACTGACGAGTGATGTTCGCAGCTCCACGGGTGGGCCCAGAGAGAGTCATACGAAATACCACATGCTCTGTGGAATCTAAAGAAGTGATCAGAGGAACTCTCAAAACAGATGCAGGCTCATGGACACGGACATCACATTTATGGTTCCCAAAGGTGAAACTGGGGGAGAAAAGGGAGGAGACTGAGGCCAACAGATACACACTACCACAGATAAAACAGATAAACAAGGACCGACTGTACAACACAAGGAACTATGCTCAGCATCTGATTATATAATAACCTACGATGGGAAAGAACCTGAAAAGGAACATACTCGTGAAACTGAATTGCTGTACCCTTGAAACCAACACAACATTGTGAATCAGTCATACCTCAGTAAGAAATAAACTTAAAAATAAATCTACAGTTCGTCTTCTTATAAGCAGCATCTCCAGCACTTGAGCTTTGTGTATCAATCCTGATCAGCTAAGACGGCTCCAAGGTAACTTGATGTTTGCTTATAGCGGTCAACACACTGCTGACCACCGAGCAGCAAGGTAGTTGTAACAGGCACGTCCCCAGGAGTTTACACCAGTCCTCCTCTGCAGAAAAGACTGGCTACTTCTACTGTGGCTTACTAGATGCACACTGGGCTTCCCAGGTGGCTCGGTGGTGAAGAATCTGCCTCCTAGTGTAGGAGATGCATGAGACACGGGTTCAATCCCCGGGTCGGGAAGGTGCCCTGCAGGAGGAAATGGCAACCCACTCCAGTATTCTTGCCTGGAGAATCCCAGGGACAGAGGAGCCTGGTGGGCTACAGTCCCTGGGGTCGCAAAGAGGAGTTAGACACGACTGCGTGAGTAGCACACACAGAGAGACGCACACTTCCTTATCTACCGCAGTGAAAGGCACACACAAAGCGTGGCGTGTCAAGGCAACCCTTCACTGGACAGGGACTGAATTTTAGACGAATATTTTAGATGTTCTATGCATATTAATTGCTCGACAGATTATCGCTGAAATCAAAAGCACTATTATGCAGAACATGCCCACTGACTGTAAGCAGCTTCCTGGGGACTCTTGGGAAGCGGGGTCTTCCTATTTTGCAGGCTCTTTAAGAAAAGCCACTGAGTCAACCGCAGTTCGAGAGAGCTCCAAAGCCCCCTCCCCCTGACAGGCAGCCAGCCATGGCTCTTCCCCAATCCTCGTCCCCACCAACCAAATGACTGTATTAAAAATAAACCCGCCTGAACCCCCTGCTTGCCTGTCCCATGATCCTATCTGTGCTCCTTCCTTTCCCAGTAAATTCCAAATGAGTAGTGTTTTCAATGCACAACACGTGCCTGCTAACACCTCTCAAAGAAGAAAAAAGCAGCAGCCGCTGGATGAAACAGCATCTTCATGCACAGCCTAGACGTGTTTGCTACGCTGGCAGTGACCACCGAGAACCGATCCCACAGCCCAACAAGCAAGCACTGTAGTTAAAAGGAAACAAATCATCAGCCCGTTTGCATCCAGTCTGGGGCAAGTTTAGAAATCTGGGGTTGAAATAGCAATTCGGGAGGCTTAATAACCTCGGAGGGAGGGGAACTGGCACTAGGCCTTGCCTGGAGCAGGGTGGCCGGGCTCAGGAAGAGAGAGGAATGGATGGACGCCGGAGGAGGGCGGAGGGCTGTGCCGCTGCAGTGAAAGAGGCCGCGGTGTTTGCTTTCAGATCAGGTTTAGGAGGAGAAAGAAAAGAGGCCAGTGAAAGAGAGGGCGAGGAGCAGCCTTAGGGAGCGTGAAAGAGGGCATTGTGTCAGGCGCAGCAGCTCCCGCAGATTCAACGGCGCGTCTGTCCCTTCGAGGGTGCGGACGCTGGCCAGACGGGGATGCTGGGTGCGGAACCGCGGCCCCGCTTGCTGAGGCTCCAGGGAGAAGCGGCCAGGAGCCCGAGCACTCACCCAGAAGGTGCTGCTGACCCGACATCAGCAGTGGCCCTGAGGCAGGCAGCCGGGCCTCACAGCTCACCTCTTCCTCTTAACCCCTTTTCTCCTTCTGCTTTTTGGCTTGAACCATTCGATACTGCATGGGCCGGCCGTATTCAGTCCTTTGTGTATGTTCCAGATGTTACACTTCTCAGAATCACAGCTTTTCGGAGTTCTTTTTCCTGACCCCACAGACATCTGCCTTCATAAAAGGAAGCCTCTTGGGCCACAGCATCCTTTGCATGTTCATAAAAGGCCTTAGAAAATGAACTCACGGCTGGCGGGGGAGGGGGGAGGGACAGTTAGGGAGTTTGGGATGGACATGCACACACGGCTCTATTTGAGACAGATAACCAGCAGGGCCTTCCGCACAGCATGGGGAGCTCCACTCAGTGTTACCGGGCAGCCTGGATGGGAGGGGGTCTGGAGAATGGATGCACGCGTATGTCTGGCTGAGTCCTTTCGCCCTTTACCTGAAACTGTCACAGTGGCAATCGGCTTATACCCCAAGACAAGATAAGAAGTGTTTTTAAACAGGCCTTTCGGGTTATGTATCAGAGGGTTTTTGGGGACACCGAGGTTCTCGGAAACAGGCTTCTCAGGCCAGGTGGAGAGTCAGGTTTGGGATGACGGTTCCCTTGGAATAAAACGATGCTTCTAGAGCCCTTTGGAAAAAACGTAAGCGACTTCTAACTTTGTCATCCACCTTTCTGTGTGACATCTTGGCAAACAATCTCATCTTCTGGAGGAAACGATCTGAATCCAGGCTAAAAATAAGCAAAATGCCATATGGAAAATATCTGCCGGAAGGCAAGACAACAAGTACACGCTTACTGAGAAACGTTGTCAAGGAGGAACCACCCCGCCGCCCCCACCACGGCCAGCCTGACACCAGGGACCCAGAAGAGAGAGGGCTGCGTTTAGTGAGGCACCGTCTCAGGGGCACCAGGCAGGAGTCCCCAGGCAGCACATCCCTCCAGGGCCCCCAAGAGCCACCCCACAGCGGGCATTGCGCATTCTACTCCATCTGCCTCCTCCCCGGGCATGGCCCCTGGCCCCGCTGAAATGCAAGCACTGCTCGCAAGGGTGACTCTGTCCAGCCTTTACCTCTGGAGGGTGGTTTCACGGAACCACTTCCCACGCACATGGTTTGATGAGACCTGCCTGGGAAAGAAATCTGGCTGGTCCTGGGTGTCTGCCTGGGTGGGAGGCACCAAGAGGACGCCCTGAGCCCCATCAAGGCTCATGAATGCTGAGTTCCTTCAGAACTGGACCCCAGCCTATTTCATCATTAGCCACGGAGCCTGGCAGGGACATCTGCTGTGCAGACAGCACCCTGCCAAGGATGCTAGATTTCAGACAACGTTTTCTGAGCGCTCCGATTCTGGGCATAGGCCGTTATCATTCAAGAAGTGACACTTTCTTCCCTCTTCTTAGGGTACTGAAAACTACTCAGGGGTCTGACAGTAAAACTTCTGGACTTATTTTAACTCTATGTTAGCAACTGGTGGCTTGATGGTAAGGCTCCGCATCCCCAGTGCAGGAGCTGCAGAAGACATGAGTTTAGATCCCTGGGTGGGGAAGACCCCCTGGAAAGGGAAATGGCAGCCCACTCCAGTGTTCTTGCCTGGAGAATCCCAGGGACAGGGGGGCCTGGTGGGCTGCACCCCATGGGGTTGCAGAGAGTCGGACACGACTGAGCACGCACGTCATGTTCGCAGAAAGAACAGGGATTCTCTGGGAGAGGACTAAGGAAGTGATGTGCAGACACGTGAAGACGAGCTGAATGGGCGAGGATCCTGCTTATGGGAGACGGGAGACCCAGCGACTGGGCGCCCAGTGACATCAGCTGCAATCCAGTCTTCTCCTCCTCCCCAGCTCCGCAAGAGTTCACGCAGGTTCAACTTTGAAATGCGGAGAAGTGATGAACCAGATATCGAGAGTGACTTATCTTCTTATGCCTGGGATATTCTGAAATGACCTTTGAGGCTCTCCGACATTTAAACAGCGCTTCTTTTCCACCCCAGCTCCTCCAGCCCCGACTTCATAGTGAACAGCTCAGGCGCCGCCGGGGAAGCCCCAGCCCTTCGGTGCCCCTTCCAGCTGGTGACCTGCCTGGTGGAGGAAGCTACAGAGCGGCCATCAGCTCGGGGGGCAGAGCACGTCTGGCGCTCCATGGGGTGGTCCTGCCCGCGGGTGCCCACGCTCCCAGCCTCCTACTGCTTTCTGCAGTCTTCAGCTGAGGTCCTCCCACCTCCTCCTCCATCCATCACAATCCCACACAGGCTGTCAGATGCCTCGCCTCCCTGCCTCATCCCGCCCACGAGGTTTCGTCTTTTCCACCGCTCTGACGATCTTGGTTTGCTGATGAGAGAGACTGAGCTACAGGGTGGGCAGGGGAGCTGGCGGTCTCGTCCTCATCAGGAAAATGGTACGGGTCCACCGTGGGCTCTGCCCCAGACAGCGGACTGCTGAGTTGGAGACCACAGGTCCCTCCAGCTGGGGACTCCGCATTTAGTTTGAATCACATTTTGGAACTAACTATACACTCTACCTCGGAGAAGGCAATGGCAACCTACTCCAGTACTCTTGCCTGGCAAATCTCATGGATAGAGGAGCCTGGTAGGCTGTAGTCCATGGGGTCGCTAGGAGTTGGACACGATTGAGCAACTTCACTTTCACTTTTCACTTTCATGCACTGGAGAAGGAAATGGCAACCCACTCCAGTGTTCTTGCCTGGAGGATCCCAGGGATGGGGGAGCCTGGTGGGCTGCCGTCTGTGCGGTCGCACAGAGTCAGACACGACTGAAGCGACTTAGCAGCAGCAGCAGCAGCATACACTCTACCTTGAACTGTACTCCAAAGCGTGGGGTAGGTGTTATGTTCGACAGCCCCTGGGGGGTCCCTGGTGCCCAGACAAGCCTGTGTTTGGGGGGCAGCGTGGCTGAGCTTGAGAAGCCTGGAGGGTCAGCAATGCCACCACCAGGAGCGGCATCCTCGGCCACCTCCTGCCTCTGGGTGGCCCTGTCACTTGTCACCTTCCCCTCCCCGCTAGTTGTCACTGAAGCAACACAGACATGAGCCCGTCAGGCAGACCTGACAAGGCATCTGGTCCTGGCTGTGCTGTCCTGTCTTCTGAGCTCAGTCACCTCACTTCCTCCAGATGCAGTTCCTACTCCCATCAGGTAAGGGGGCTGGGCTGTAGGTCATTTCGAGTTCCTACACTACTGCAGGGAAGCCTGACGTGCTGCGGTCCACGGGTCACACGGAGTCGGACACGACTTTGGGGCTGAACAGCAACATACTACTGCAGGCTTTTAGACGTTGTCTTTTACATGGACACACAGGTACAGGCCTTCCATCTGAGCCATTTGAGAAAAGGAAAACCTGCATGATGGTTTATTACATCCCACAGAGTGCCCAGCTAAAGGCCATCAATGCTGTACACTGCATACATTTTATTAACATATTATTTGGGACTTTGCCACAAATACCCGTACAACTGCAAAGTAGAATACAAAACAGGGACACAGCTTCAGGAGGGCCGCATTCCAGAATAGCTGGCAACCTTTCAGCGTGGCCAAAGCACTCGTCCCTGACTCAGTTCGACCCCATGGACTGTAGCCCTCCAGGCTCCTCTGTCCATGGGATTCTCCAGGCAAGAATACTGGAGCGGGTTGCCATTCCCTTCTCCAGGGGATCTTCTCAACCCAGGGATTGAACCCAGGTCTTTCCCTGCAGGCAGATTCTTCACTGTCTGAGGCACCAGGGAAGCCAATTCAGGAGCCGCTTGAATTGATTCTGTATTCTCAATCTACTACAATCCTTGTCTATTAAACATGTGGAACTTTTCCCACAATGGGAAGAGCTTGGATTCCTACTGTCATGCATTACAGGATATATCTGCAAGTCCCATGGACAGCAAGGAGATCAAACCAGTCCATCCTAGAGGAAATCAGCCCTCAATATTCACTGGGAGGACTGATGCTGAAGCTGAAGCTCCAATACTTTGGCCCCCTGATGCGAAGAACTGACTCACTGAACAAACCTTAATGCTGGGAAAGACTAAAGGCAGGAGGAGAGGATGAGATGGTTGGATGGCATCACCAACGTGATGGACATGAGTTTGAGCAAATGCCGGGAGAGAGTGAAGGACAGGGAGGCCTGGCGTGCTACAGTCCATGGGGTCGCAAAGAGCCGGACATGACTGAGCGACTGACTGGCTCCACAGCCAGTGCGTGGGGTCTGGAGTCTGAACAACAGCAGCCTCTGCACATTGTTTATAGGTTACCAATGTGTGCTCTGCCCACAGATCACTGCAGTGGTCATCTATACAACCCCTAAGTGGCTTAGGTGGAAGGATAACTACTCACAACTCAGGTGAGTGGCGTGGGGAGGTTTTTCTAAGAAATACTCTCATTTGATATGCTGAGCTGACAATGCAGGTGACAGGAGAAGCACGTGTCTTGCACCTGCGTCCACGGGAAAAGCCTCAACATAAGAGTATTAATTCACACCTGCTGTTTCTTAGCCACGTGATGAACGTGGCCATGCGACCAGCCCGTGCATGGAGTCTTCATCCATCTTCACCAATTTCCCTTGGGGAAGTTTTCATCCTCCCCTTACATAGCACAGATTCCTACATAATTTCTACATTTAGGTACTGGAAAAAAAAGAAAAATTATCATACAATCTCAAGAACAGGATTTCCTCACATTGGAAACGTGAAGTAACAAACACACTTTGGAGCAGAAATAAGCTTGGAGTTGAATGTAAGGACCACATACAACAACAGCTGTGATTCTGCGGGGTGTCGCTGAGCTCCTACAAGCATTTATTGAGCAGCTACTAGACTATAGACATCTCAGCCTTTCCCCCAGCCCGTGAGCATCCAAGCTGGGATTCAAGTTCTGCTCAGAATATATCATCTACAAACGTTCCATTGTGCAGTTTGATGAGTTGGAGGTTTCAGATGACAGACACAAGGCTTCTGTTTGAAATCCAGGGGCCAAGATTAGTACCCACCCCACAAAAAAGACTCCTACAAAAAGCTGCAGAAGCAGTAACTTCATAAACAAGGTCCTATTGTATGGCACAGAGAACTATATTTGGTATCCTATGATAAAATCATATGGAAAAGAATATTTTACAAAAGAACATACATATTTTCCTACAACTGAATCACTTTGCTATACAGCAAAAATTGACACAATATGGTAAATCAACTATAATTCAATTTTAAGTCATTTTTAAAAGGTGAAATCGTTGTCTTAAAAATAGAAGAGGTAACTTCACTCTCCACCAGACCTCAACATCAGCTCCTAAATCCTGTGTCCTCCAAATATTTTCTAAATCAAAGGGGTAGAGAATGACCCATGGCTCCTGTCTCCATGAGTTTCCTCCTCTCTCCCTTGCTCCACAGTGGGGACAAGTTTCTCAGGTTTACATGATAATAAAACTTTCTTAACTGAGTAGCTTAACTCATGTGGCTGCATTTACTCCTCCTGCGGCACGCACTGACTGGTATACTTCTCTGGGCCACCGCTCTGAGAGATGCTATGAAATATGGAAGGAAGGCTCCCATCCCTCACATCACTTAGGGTCCAGTGGGAAGAACACGGAGCAGACAAGTGGGGACCACAGAGCAGCAGGTGTGCCCGGGTGCAGGAAACCCGTGAGGATGTGGGAATAATGCCTTTTGGATGGTCCCTAAGCATCTTGTCCAGACACTTGTGAGCAAATGATTGTGACCCATTCTGATGGTTTCTTCTCTCCAGACACCGACCAGTAGCTCATTGTTTTCTTTCTTTTTATTTATTTATTTTTTTTTTTACTTTACAATATTGCATTGGTTTTGCCATATATCAACATGAATCAGCCACGGGTGTACACGTGTTCCCAATCCTGAACCCCCTTCCCACCGATACCAACCTATTTTCTTGATCTTCAGTTTTCACACTAAGGAAACCATCTGCTTTGGGCTGAGGATTACAAAGTCAGACTTCTCTCCCTCCTTGAAACTGCAAGGAGCAACTCCACCTTCGCTGGGTAGCAGTTATACGACGTAGTATGTTCCCTCATTCCAGGCTCGAGGGAGAATCCAGGAGGACAACGGAGGCACATCAAAGGCAACCTCTAGCCCTCTTTCCTGGACTCACTGCTCCACGTTTCCATGAATCACGAGACGGCCAGACTGGGCCAGAGGATGCTGTGGGGCAGGGCTTGTGTCGACAAATGTAAACTGAGATTTTTACACTTCATAAGATCCTGTCTGCAAACGTTCTATCCAAGTTGATGAACCCAGAGACAGTAGCAGTATGCATAAAAAAAGCAGCATACAGTCAAAGCCTCTTCCTCCTTGGGACGGATTACTTGGTTGTCCCCCATTTTGGAAATGCCCATTTGGAAAGGAAGGAAAAACTCAAAAGAAAAATTAGATAAATACCATTTAACATCTAGAGACAAAAGCAATAAAGATGGACATATCTTTCCAGCCTTTTCTCCAGGCGCTGGGTGTATGCTGCTGCTGCTGCTGCTGAGTCGCTTCAGTCGTGTCCGATTCTGTGCGACCCCACAGATGGCAGCCCACCAGGCTACCCCATCCCTGGGATTCTCCAGGCGTGTCTGCATTGTGTTAATTTAGTAAAGTAATCGGTGAGGCCACCTCCCTTTTTGGACAGAGTCAAGCTGGAGTCCGCCCCCTGGACCAAGGTCACACTGCCTGCCAGGCCACCTGCTCAGGTTTTCACGGTCCCTTCTGGCTCAAAGCCCCTGTCACCACAAGCCCAGCAACCACAGCTGGTTACTTCCTTCAAACATAAGACAGAACACTGCCCTTTTCCTTGACTTCCCCCAAATTACTCAACAAGCCAACGGGGAGACAGCATGTTCCACCAAAGGCTCAGGTCTCGGACAGGCGTATCCTGAAGACACGGGCCTAAAACTTCACATCAGCCAGCCGTTTGCTTAAAAGGCTTTGGCTCTCTGCCCACTGGGAATTGCCCCTGGATCATGTCTCTGGTTTCTTATCACTGTTGCTTCTCATATACTCAATAACTTCTTCTCTCCTCCCATCTTCAAACTCGTACTTTTGGACGTTCTCAGAAACTCAACTTGCCTTACCTTATTGTCCAGAGAAATCTCGCTCCCAAACCTGCCCAGCCAGCGGCCCACCCTGCGTTTCCATTCTGCAGAGCTCCCCTTCAACAGCTCGGAGCCCTGCCCTGCCCCTCGTAAGCGCAAGGCAGCGACACAAGAATTGGGCCCATAGTAAGAGTTATGCCACTGAACTCCCTTCTCCGCTCACACTACAAACCTAACCCAGCAGATGCAGGAACAGTCGGCTTAATTTTTCACTTTATTTTCAGCCCATTACACACAGACACACTCGTGCATGCATGCACATGCACACACAATTTGCACAATACCATCTGTATTTTTTGTAATATTCTCTTAATATAGAGGAAGTATTTCCATATATCCCTAAATACTTTTTTTTAGACATAATATTTCATGGTTGCCCAGGATATGCTACATTCTATTTTGGGGCTTCCCTGGTGGCTCAGAGGTTAAAGCATCTGCCTGCAATGCAGGAGACCTGGGTTCGACCCCTGGGTCAGGAAGATCCCCTGGAGAAGGAAATGGCAATCCACTCCAGTATTCTTGCCTGGAAAATTTCATGGACGGAGGAGCCTGGTGGGCTACAGTCCACGGGGTCGCAAAGAGTCGGACCCTTTATGTAACCTCCACCATGGATGTTCACTTCGCTCAAACAAAGGTAGAATGTTGCCCTTTCTATAGGTCCTTTATACACGTAAATGATGCTTTGATGAATACTCATGCTTATGTGTAAAAACTTGGCACACATGTGATTAATTCCAAAGCTTACATAACTAGAAAAGGAATTACTGGTCAATAGAAACTTAATGTTGACAGCATCAATAAGAAGTCAGCTCATGCAGACAGATTCTGGATTGGGCTTCCCTGCTGGTTTAGTTGATAAAGAATCCACATGCACTTCAGGAGATGCAGATTCGATCCTTCGATCAGGAAGATCCCCTGCAGAAGGACATGGCAACCCACTCCGGTATTCTTGCCTGGGAAATCCCAAGGACAGAGGAGCCTGGCGGGTTGAAGTCCACGGGGTCGCAAAGAGTCGGACACGACTTAGTGACCGAGCGCGCACGCAGGATCAATTTCTGGACTTCTTTTAAAGACACAGCATCACCTAGCAAGGTCTACGATTACCATTAGATAAAAACAGTTGAGATGAAGATTCAGCAAACATTCCGCAGTTCAGTAATATTTTACTCCAGGCTTAAGAAGACAGGTTGAAAATCATGTTAGCTAGTTATACAGAAATGAAACTTGGGAGTCTCAGAAAACAAAGCTTAAGTCATGGCCTTCAGCAAAGACCAAACTCTCATTCAGCATTTTTGTGACTTCCAAATTATGGGTGAAAAGACCAAGGGAAACAGCAAAGAAACAATCTCCGCTGTCATTATCAAATAACATGGTATCTGGATTTGAACACGGGCTATTTTGATAATACTCTGAATTACCTTAAGTGGTTTTCAAAGATTTCTCTACTTTCCATTTGGACTTAACGCCGGTCTGCATCTCAGGACGTGTCTGCACTCAGGGGTCCCTCAAACATGGGTGAGGCCGCATCATGCTCGCATCTGATGAGCGGATTCACTCTCACCTCTCACAGGTTCTGCTTCCTGGACTTCCCAACGATGCCCCACCTCACTCACCACATGCCCAGAGAGAAGTCTGGCCTTTGTCTTTAGATTCTGGGATACAATCTCCAAGCCCTTGGAAGGTCCTGCCCCATAACAACGTCTTCGTTTACCTGGTGATCTTGGGCTGCCAGACAGTCCAGGCTAACACCGCTCAGGGTGGGCATTTGGGCCATGTGGGATCAGCTTGAGTTCTGGAGGGGTTGGGAGGCCAAGGTCAGCACCTGGGTGGTCAACTGTGTCTACATGACCAGTTCCCAACAAGAGCTCTGACACAAGGCTCAGGTGGGCCTCCAGGTTGGCAACACTCCTTGTGTACTGTTGCTGGGAGCAGCTGGCATTGCCCATGACCCCACAGGGCGAGGGCGGCTGGCAGCCCCGCATCTAGAATTCTCCGGGACTTACACATGCGTCTCTTTCTTTCGCTGACTTTAACCTACATCCTCTTGCTGTAATAAAGCACAACCGTGAGTTTAAGGCTCTCTGAGTTCTAAAGTCTTTCTGAAGATTTACGGAACCTTGAACCTGCAGCTGATGGCAGAAGGCAAGTGGTCTTCAGTTCAGTTCCGTTCAGTCGCTCAGTCATGTCCGACTCTTCGTGACCCCATGAAGCGCTGCCCGCCAGGCCTGACCTCTAAATGCTGCAGTCTGGCATCAGGTGTGCTTGTCCCTCCATCAGCATGAGAGGGACGGGTGACAGCTCCTATTATGGGCACGGACACAGCCCACCTCCTTTCCCCCTTGCCTCCCACAACTTGCCTTGCAAACGCTCCATGCTAGTGGGGGTGGTAGGACGAAACATCCCTAGAAGGGGAATCAGAATACAAAGGTTTGGGAAAAGCCAGCACACACCAGAGAATCTGTGATAAGGTTTTTCTTTCCCTCCACCCTCCCTTTTAAACTAAGTGCTGTATACATACTGTTGATATTATGTATAAAATAGATCGCTCCTGAGAACCTCCTGTAGAGCACAG
This sequence comes from Oreotragus oreotragus, assembly GCA_006410675.1. Classification (NCBI taxonomy): domain Eukaryota; kingdom Metazoa; phylum Chordata; class Mammalia; order Artiodactyla; family Bovidae; genus Oreotragus; species Oreotragus oreotragus. The sequence continues at coordinate 43,352 of SJYX01020281.1, forward strand.
GGAATTCTACTCAGTGCTCTGTGGCGGCCTGAATGGGTAGGAAATTCCAACAAGAGGGGATATCTGTGTATGTACGGCTGATGCAGGGCTTCCCTGGTGGCTCAAACGCTAAAGAATCCTGCCTGCAATGCAGGAGACCTGGGCTTCATCCCTGGGTAGGGAAAACTGCCTGGAGAAGAGAATGGTGGCTACCCACTCCAGTACTCTTGCCTGGAGAACTCCATGGACAGAGGAGCCTGGTGGGCTACAGTCCATGGCGTCACAAGGAGATGTAGACGACTGAGTGACTAACATTTCACATTTCATGCAGATTCACTTAGTTGTACGGCGGAAACCAACAAAACATTGTAAAGCAACTATACTAAAAAAAAATTTTAATCAGAAACCAAAGATCCCATATGACACACTGCACAATCAAAAAAAATTTTTTTAATTAAAAAAGAAAAAAATAAGTAACAAAATACAAACTATATGCCAATTCAGTCAGTGCACATGTAGAATTCTCTCTGCAGATGAGGTATCAGTATTGTGCCTGTGATCAGAATAATTTAAATAAGTACATTATAGAATGACAAGCTGAAATTCCTCCTTCTCACTGAAGTTAGTTCATACTTATTAAGTTATAAAAATGATTTGGGACTACATTATGAAAACAGTCTACTAAAATCTTATTTCTAATTACAAAGGATGATATTAAGGAATTTGAATCCAGTTATTTCCTCTTCCTGTCTCTGTTTGCCCCCAAGGGTAAGCATTTTTTAAAGCCTTGATAGAAATCATTACAGAATATAATCTAATTCTAAAGACTGACCTTACTAATCAGAATTATGTAAAATTGGATGTTGAATAAAATAGCTAAATATCAAACTGACTGTTGTGTTGAATCTTACATTCTTGAGCTAATGTGGAAGTTTTATTTTTCTAATTTTCACCATGATTTAAAGCATTCTTCATACCCCCGGCGCACCTTATAATGAAAAAAAACGATATGTTTCACCAACATTCTCTACTGCAAGCAACATACTAGCTATAGAGATTACCCAACCTTCCTATATTTGGGGCGTCCAATATCTTAAGAGCTGTCAGAGAAAAATCAATGCTCCGAACCTTCTAACTGTGGCATGGGAGCTCAGCTCTGAAAGTGCATAAAGCATTAATCTATATCGCTAGCTGCTCACGATTCAAGCTCGAGAATTACAGAAGAGGAACTATTTGGCTACCCTGGCAAGGCCAGCCTAGAGGCTTTAAAATCGGGAACATTTTCCAGGAACTGGTAGAAAATAAATGTTTGTCTTTCACACTGAAGACTGCCTAGAAATCCAACCTCAAAGTGAAAATGAAAGTCATAGTCAGTCAGTCGCGTCCGACTCTTTGCGACCCCATGGACTGTGACCCACCAGACTCCTCTGTGGAGGAAATTCTCTAGGCAAGAACACTGGAGTGGACTGCTATGCCCTCCTCCAGGGGATCTTCCGGGCCCAGGGATCAAACCCGAGTGAGTCTCCTGCATTACAGCAAAGATCAATGTCTCAAAAAAAAAAAAAAAACCTGCAAAATATGTGTATTTCATCACAGAATCAGACTCGTCATCTCTCTCCAAACGGGTTATACAGTGCAAGATCTAATTTTTTTTCAAAGACCCTAGAAAATAAGGGAAAACAAATATGCTTGAGGCAGAGGTATTAAAACAGCCCCAAAAGGTCATATGCAATCATCTTGTCGAGGCACCGGGCTGCCTTCTCTAAGAAGACGGGGGCTGGCTGCAGAAGCATCCATCCTGGGCCTTCACCGCAGGCACTTCCTCCTGCAGGGACAGAGCAGTGTTTCTGGGATGCATAGCTTGCCTCCAGCCGCTCCTGCAATTCTCCAGCCCCCGAGACCCAGACAAGCATCTCACTGCCAAGGCCAGACTTTCCTGTTTCCAACTACGGTGCTGCCAACGTGCTGTCAGGGGCATTGAGGGCAACTTGAGCAGGAAAGTGCCAAGCACACACTCTCAAAAATGTATTCGAGATGGACAGATCACTCGTAGAACTTGACAATGGAAGACTTCATCTGGCTTCTCTTTGGAAGCAGCCCGGAAAGCCCAAATGGGTTCGCACACTCGAAACCTGGATCCACGGATAAACATCTTTACTGACTTAGTTCTCAGATTCCACTGGTCCTTGAGCTTCAAACTCTTGAGTGACGAGTGACTGACAGTCTCTCAGTTGTGTCCAGCTCTTACCGACCTCATGGACTGTAGCCTGCCAGTCTCCTCTGTCCATGGCATTCTCCAGGCAAGACTTAAGAGGCTTCTACTAAAAATCAGACATACATACAAAGACCCAAAGGCTTATCCACAGGACAGCAGCAACCTCATCAGGGGAAATTTTGCTAGCTATGCAGACTCTCAGGACATGTGCCACACCCACTGAATCAGAATCTGCATCGTGATAGAATCTCCAGGAGATCTGTTTGCGCACAAGAGTCTGAGAGGTGAAGATGTAATGGAAACACAGAGCTGCCGTATCACCCAGCGACCCCAGTCCTGAGCAAATATCCAGAGAGAACTCTAATTCAGAAAGATACACACACCCCTATGTTGGTGGCAGCGCTACTGACGATAGCCAAGACGTGGAAGCAAGCTAAATGGCCATCCATGGTCTAAATGACCTCAGAGGGATGGATAAAGAAGACGTGCTACATAAACACAATGGGATGTTACTCAGTCATAAGAAAGAACAGAATGCATGCCATTTGCAGCAATACGGATGGACCCAAAGATCGTCACATTGAGCAACGCAAGTCAGAAAAAGACAAATGTCATACGGCAAAACTTGTATGTGGAATCTGAAAAGAGAGAGAGAGAGATGAAATTATTTTCAAAACAGAAACAGAGTCTATGGTTACCAAAAGGGAAAGAGGGGAGAAGGATAAATTGGGAGTTTGGGATTAACAGATACACACTACGGTACGTAAAATAGATAACCAACAAGGAGCTACTGTGTGGCACAGGGAATTCTACTCGATACTCTGTGACAGCCTGAAAGACAACAGACACACTTATCTGCATAACGGAATCACTTTGCTGTGCGCCTGAAACTAACACAACATTGTAAATGAACTATATATACCCCAAAATAAAAAATTTAAGAAATAACAAACAAATTTAAAAAGACACAATAAAGAACACCCTAGAGGCCCAGAAGGTAAAGAACAGGCCTGTAATGTGGCAGACACAAGTCTGATCCCTGGGTGGGGAAGATCCCCTGCAGGACAACCCACTGCAGTCCTCTTGCCTGGGAAATCCCATGGGCAGAGGAGCCTGGTGGGCTACAGTCCCCCGGGTCGCAGCACACAACGGAGACACTTTTGGTCCCTTCGTGGTTACTTTCTGTGACCCTTGGCCACAGACCCCATCATAGGTGAAAACAGGAAGGGTACAGATTGTTTAGCCCATTTCCAGATCAGCATACGTGCAGGTGTGGGTACTTAGTATATACACCATCATAACGGGTCCTGGACTTTACTAGGCACGTGTATAGTGACCCTATTGGTGGAAACTTGGAGAGTGCTTTTATGGACTCTGAGGACGTGGCTCTATTTTCAGTAGGCTGCTAATTTCACACCAGAACTCTATATTTAACCACCCCAGCTGAGTGAATGATCCCATCACGTGTGATACTCTGTCCCCTCTGAGATGACAGGTACAGAATGCTCTGGGTGTATGGCCAATCGGGAGGGCTGGAATGGCAAAATCAATGGGCATTCTCCCCCACAGACATCTTCTAAAGCTGGGTCCTCCTCACCCACCAGCAATGCCCTCCGGCTCCATCCGGCATCAAATCCTCTTCCCTGCAGATCAGCGCGACCATCATGGATGAAGAGAGAATTCACAGGCCTCCTAATGAAAGGCCTGAGAGATTCATTTACAAAAGGGAGCTCTCTTCTCATCCCCTGAGCTTTTGGTCGACCAGTTATCCATCTGCCTATTAGCCGCAGCTCAAGTGAGATTCCCTTGGGGCTTAGCAGAGGCCTTTTGTACCTCACCAGCAGGTAGGTCCTGGAACAACAGTGAATGTTTCACTCTTCTCAGAAGCCACACTGACAGCCCCTGTGTCCTGCGTACTGCCAACTGAGGTAATGACAGACGAACACTCCCCCAAACCACAGCTCTGCCTGCCACCTCCAAACCACCTGTGCAGTCTTTGCACAGGCTCCAGAGAGCACGCTCATCTCTGAGATGAGAGTGCCTGGAAGGGGGGTAAACGACGCAGCTTCAGAGCACGCCCTCCAAGCACTGAAATGCAGCGCGATGTGAGATGGAAGAGATGAGCCAGCAACGACCACTGCGGCAGCGTGTTCAACTCGGAGGCATCTCCTGAGCTAAACACCCCCCAGCTTCAGATGACGCCAGGGGAGGCCATCACAGGGACTTGTGGGTGCAGGGGAGAGCAAATTATACTGAAGCTAATGATTGCTAGAGCTGGGAGGAGGCGCCAAACTGCTCATTGGCCTCCACCTCTAAGTGCTGACCCCTCCTCCGTAAGAGGAGTCTGAGGTCCACGCAGCAGTCAGTCTGCCTGAGGTCATACTGCATGTCATGGTGGAACAGGAGCTAACAGTGGTAGGCTGGTTCTTAGCAGAAGCATGTGCTAGTTCGCCTCCCCACAGAGGGAGGGAAATATATACGTGTATGTGTGCGTCTGTGCGTGTTCAGTTGCTCAGTTATGTCCAACTCTTTTGAGACCCCATGGACTGTAGCCTGCCAGGTTCCTCTGTCTGTGGGATTTTCCAGGCAAAAATACTGCAGTGGGTTCCATTTCCTCTTCCATGGGATTTTCCCGACCCAGGGATCAAGCCCAAGTCTGTTGCGACTCTTGCATTGGCAGATAGATTCTTTACCACTGAACCAGCTGGGAAGTCCCATATATATGTATATGTGTATATATATATAGAGAGAGACAGAGAGAAGAAGTAATTTCCAGTAATGGGGAAATGTGCACAATTTAACAGTGATGTGGGGAGCAGACGGGTCCAGAATCACAAGATTCAGTGGGTCCCTCTGCTCCCCACACACTACTAGCTTGTGCCCATTCCCAGCATTGCTGAACGTCCCCTCCTCTTTTCATTAGCCTCTGGGGTCTGGAGTAGACTCAGCTTGTCCATCAAGATTCAAACACCAGATCTCTGTTGACACCTCCCTGACGGCCCCACCCCAAGGAGGCACGGCTCCCCTCTCTCCGCTCCCTGTACCAGAACGCGGACCCCTCTCTGGGATGACTGCTTACGCATCTCTCCCCTCCCCCACCACTCGGGGCTGCCAGTGCCTTGCAGTCAGTGTAGTGACGATGGTGTCTAGAACTGTGCCGTGCAGCCACTGCTGAGTCGTATCAGTCGTGTCCGACTCTGTGAGACCCCACAGACGGCCTCCCACCAGGCTCCTCTGTCCCTGGGACAGCAGCCTCTAGCCACATGCAACTATTTCCATCTTACATAGTTAGAATTAAAATGAAGATTTCTCAGTCGCGGAAACCACACTTTAAGAAATCTACTGCAACATGTACCAGTGGGCACCATATTGGACAAGGCAGGTATAGAGCAATTCTAAGTTTCAGCAAACCATGCTGTTCTAGAAAATACTGTGTCTGGTGCACAGGAAGGATGTGTTGACATCAGGAATAAAACAAAAGTGAAAGTCGCTCAGTCGTGTCCAACTCTTTGCGACCCCATGGACTATACAGTCCATGGAATTCTCCAGGCCAGAATACTGGAACGGGTAGCCTTTCCCGTCTCCAGGGGATCTTCCCAACCCAGGGATCAAACCCAGGTCTCCCACATTGCAAATGGATTCTTTACCAGCTGAGCCACAAAGGAGTATGCCAAAGCTTCAATGGGCAAGATTTATGCTAATTCAAAAACAAACCATTAGCATTCTACCATCCACAGTTGCCTAAAAGATACCCACCTTACCTCCCTCCTGAGAAATCTGTATGCAGGTCAAGAAGCAACAGTTAGAACTGGACATGGAACAACAGACTGGTTCTAAATCGGGAAACAGGTATGCCAAGGCTGTATATTGTCACCCTGCTTATTTAACTAATATGCAGAGTACATCACACAAAATGCCAGGCTGGATAAAGCACAAGCTGGAATCAAGACTGCCAAGAGAAATACCAATAACCTCAGATACACAGATGACACCACCCTTGTGGCAGAAAGCAAAGAACAACTAAAGACCCTCTTGATGAAAGTGAAAGAGGAGAGTGAAAAAGCTGGCTTAAAGCTCAACATTCAGAAAACTAAGATCATGGCATCTGGACCCATCACTTCATGGCAAATAGACGGGGAAACAATGGAAACAGTGACAGACTTTATTTTCTTGGGCTCCAAAATCACTGCAGATGCTGACTGCAGCCACGAAATTAACAGACATTTACTCCTTGGAAGAGAAGCTATCATCAACCTAGACAGCATATTAAAAAGCAGCGACATCACTTTGCTGACAAAGGTCTGTGGCTCCTGCCACTAACGAGCAAATACACTCAGGAGTTACGGAAATGCTATTCCTCTGCGGGCTTGACTTTTTCTCACTCCAGAATGCATATTATGGTCACCACGGCTCCTTCATACTTCACGGTTTCCCGACACTAGACAGAAAGCAATAGGATTCCCAAGGCCTGCAGCTCCCCTGCTGCTGCAGGCCTCCCCCGCCACACCAGGCAGATCAGCAAAGAGAATTTTCAGGGCCACATGCATATCAGGTTGTTTCCTATCTCTGTTCTCCCTGCATTCAACTTCATCAATTAAACCCATCTTGAAAAGCACTTCAGAGAAGGGTCCCGAGTTGAACAGGAGCCTCTGCCATTCTCTGCGCTGCCCTGAGACTTACTGCTACTTTGGGACGTTGCATCACGACGACTCGGGTACCAGTCCTCTGCGGGCCTTACACTGCCCTGTTCCTGCCTCCCACCACCTGACTTGGCTGCATCAGCCCTACGGCCTATCTCTCTGAGACCTCATGCTCTCTGAAAGCAACCTTGTCCCAGAGGTCGCTTCCTGACCTTGAGCGTATCTGCTACTCTGAGCGGGGGCAAAGGCGCATGGAGACTGAGCAAATGACCTTTCCACTTCAGTCTCTGACGATGGGCGCTGATGGCTCCTTGAGCTCATGGATCTCATGAAGACTGTTCCACTGAATACAGATAATAACCGCCTTCATCAGAGAGGTCCCAGGAAAAAAACTCAAACAGCAGTCCTGTTCCAAAGGCATTAGTGGTGGGCATTCCTCACAGCGGGGCACCTTCCCGCCGAAGGCGGGGCAGAAACGCAACAGCCTAGGCAAGTGAGATTGGGCAGATTACACAAGGCTTACAGTATCTGTGTTTTTTTCTTTGCTGTCCTGGAAAGCCAAATCACATAACCAGTGTAAGTGGTGACAGTGGAGGGGTACAGTCAAAAGTATATATGTCTTTGCCCTTTTCCATTTCCCCAATAAGCCAGCAAATCTGGAAAACTCAGCAGTGGCCACAGGGCTGGAAAAGGTCAGTTTTCATTCCAATCCCTAAGAAAGGCAATGCCAAAGAATGTTCAAAATACAGCACAATTGCACTCATCTCACACACTAGCAAAGTAAGGCTCAAAATTCTCCAAGTCAGGCTTCAACAGTATGTGAACAATGAACTTCCAGATGTTCAAGCTGGTTTTAGAAAAGGCAGAGGAACCAGAGATCAAATTGCCAACATCCATTGGATCATTGAAAAAGCAAGAGAATTTCAGAAAAGCATCTATTTCTGATTTATTGACTACGCCAAAGCCTTTGACTGTGTGGATCACAACAAACTGTGCAACATTCTTAAAGAGATGGGAATATCAGACCACTTGACCTGCCTCCTGAGAAATCTGTATGCAGGTCAGGAAGCAACAGTTAGAACTGGACATGGAACAACAGACTACTTCCAAATTGGGAAAGGAGTATGTCAAAGCTGTATATTGTCACCCTGCTTATTTAACTTATAGGACGAGTACATCATGAGAAATGCTGGGCTGGATGAAGCACCAGCTGGAATCAAGATTGCTGCCAGAAATATCAATAACCTCAGGTATACAGATGACACCACCCTTAGAGCAGAAAGCAAAAAACAACTAAAGAGCCTCTTGATGAAAATGAAAGAAGAGAGTGAAAAAGCTGGCTTAAAGCTCAACATTCAAAAGACGAAGATCATGGCATCCAGTTCCATCACTTCATGGCAAATAGAGGGGGAAATAATGGAAATAGTGACAAACTTCATTTTGGGGGCTCCAAAATCAGTGCAGATGGTGACTGCAGCCATGAAATTAGAAGATGCTTGCTCCTTGGAAGAAAAGCTATAACCAACCTAGACAGCATATTAAAAAGCAGAGACATTACTTTGCCAACAAAGGTCCATCTAGTCAAAGCTACGGTTTTTCCAGTGGTCATGTATGGATCTGAGAGTTGAACTGTGAAGAAGGCTGAGCGCCAAAGAATTGATGCTTTTGAACTGTGGTGTTGGAGAAGACTCTTGAGAGTCCCTTGGACTGCAAGGAGATCCAATCAGTCCATCCTAAAGGAGATCAGTTCTGGGTGCTCACTGGAAGGACTGATGCTGAAGCTGCAACTCCAATACTTTGGCTACCTGATGAGAAGAACTGACTCATTTGAAAACACCCCAATGCTGGGAAAGATTGAAAGCGGGAGGAGAAGGGGACAACAGAGGATGAGATGGTTCAATGGCATCACCAACCTGATGGACATGACTTTGAGTAGGCTCCAGGAGTTGGTGATGGACAGGGAGGCCTGGCGTGATGCAGTCCATGGGGTCGCAAAGAGTTGGACGTGACTGAGCTACTGAACTTCCACCATATGGAGTGGGAATTAGTACAGGCAATGAAGTTTCTAAGTTCTGAATTCCAGTTCCAACTTAGATAACTTTGCAACACCGAGAAAAGTTTTGTTATTTTTTTAATCTTCACTTTTCTTCTAAGAAATATAGTCAATGCCAGTCCTCATATAAAAATAGAAGCTGACATCAGTATCAGTTGGTGGTACAGCAAAGAGTGTGTGTGTGTGTGTGTGTCTGTCTGTCTGTCTGTCTGTGTGTGTGCGTGCGCACACGTGCCCTCATGTCTGACTCTTTGCGACCTCGTGGACTGTAGCCCCCCAGGCTCTCTGTCCGTGGAATTTCCCAGGCAAGTATACTGGAGAGGGCTGCCATTTTCCACTCCAGGGGATCTTCCAGATCCAGGGATCAGGCCTCCTCTCATGCATCTCCTGCATTGGCAGGCAGATTCCTTAGCAGTGAGTCACCTGGGTATAGTAAACGGAGACCTCAACGATCAGCTTCACTGAAGTCTTCATTTCCAATCTGCTGCTATTTTCAAATACGAAATATTTGATGAGGAAATATGCATTTCTCATCAACACATATGTTGCCCATGTGACATTGCCCAAACAAGGACACCACTGAGAATAAAAGGGGGTACCGTTTAAACTCAAGCCAGGACACTGGCATAAACCGGGACTGTCCTAAGCACACTGGGAGATGTCGTCACCTTACCTACAAAGCACTTTTTTAAACCCACAAACTGCTTTTTACCCTCATAATACTAATAACTACTGATTCGTCTATTTTCTCATCCTCCCAACGTTCTGCCTTTAATTCTCTCAACATTGCCTAGAGGCTAAATTATTATTTTTTTTTTCCAGAAGCAACTGTCTTCATACAGACTCCAGTGATGACAGGTGGTAACCAGACCTCAAGCAAAATATTAAGACTGAAACAGAGACCTGGATCCAAGAGCTTATCATTTCTCTAAACACAAGGTGAACTCCTTGAGAACAGGAGCTCTGGCACACGCACTTTACATGCCCTTCCAGGACTCACTAGGTAATGTCTGCAGGCCAAGGACCAGTCACCTCCCTTTCTTCACTCCTTCTTCATGGGAGGTCAGATTATTTTATTCACCGCTTACCCCAGGAAAAGATATGCTGCTGCTGCTAAGTCGCTTCAGTCGTGTCTGACTCTGTGCGACCCCATAGACGGCAGCCCACCAGTCTCCACCGTCCCTGGGATTCTCCAGGCAAGAACACTGGAGTGGATTGCCATTGCCTCCTCCAATGTGTGAAAGTGAAAAGTGAAAGTGAAGTCGCTCAGAAGTGCCCAACTCTTAGCGATCTCATGGACTGCAGCCTACCAGGCTCTTCCATCCATGGGATTTTCCAGACGAGAGTACTGGAGTGGGGTGCCATTGTCTTCTTCAAGGAAAAGATATAAATCAGTGCTAAACCACTAGCTCTCCAGAGAAAAACAAGATAGAAAAACAAAGTGACATTATTTCTATGCAGCAACTACACAAATTATATGGTGCTGATTATAGCAAATGCTGTAGAGTATTTCTATACTTAGAGGCTAAAATTAACCATAGAATATAATGCCAGAATTATGCATTCTTCGTAAACAAGTTACACTGCACACATGAGCCACTCTAGACGTGGACAAAGTCTGCTAGGATGACAAGAGACGCCACTGGTATCCACGGGTATCAGGTGGAGTTTTCAGGCTTTTACATTCTGTTTCTGGGGTCAGAAGTTCAAGGTTTATCATAATTATATGTGCACTCTTATTTCTTCAAAATACAGATTATGAGCCCTGACAATTTTCCTCCAGGGATAACAGAGTTGGACGCAACTACATGAGCGCACACGCATGCGCACGCAAACACACACACACACACAGTCTCCCATGTGTTGTTTGTTGTTGCCATGTAGTCGCCAAGTTGTGTCCAACTCTTTTGCAACCCCATGAACTGCAGCCCACCTGGCTCCTCTGTCCATGGGATTTCCCAGGCAAGAATACTCGAGTGGGTTGCCATTTCGTTCTCCAAGGGGTCTTCCCAAACCAGGGATCAAACCTACCTCTCCTGCATCTTCTGCATTGGCAGGCAGATGCTTTACCACTGAGCCCCCCTCCCATGAATTACAAACCACCAGAGATACGACCACATTATGTTTCTGAATAGGGACCAGAGTCACACAAGGGTTACCTCCCTGTGAAGAGAACCCAAGTCTCAGATGCCCAGATTATCGCTGGTCCAGAGATGATATTTTGATGAGCCGAACTGGACACAAATCAGTTTCTTTCATTCCCTACAGCCCTTTCATGATAGATTTCTGCAGAGTTAATTGATCAATTTTTGCCAAACCTCAAGGATATGAGACAGCGAGGTTTTATTTTTTCCTTGGAATATGGAGGTGAGGTTATCCATATTTGAGAGAGATTTCACCAATAAAGCATAGATTTAGCAGACTTTATGCATGAAAAACAACTTGAAATCCACTTTTTTCAATAAAAATGTCAGACCTATGGTTCAATTAAAATGATGCATGCAAGTAATTTGGCAGTTCCTGACAATAAAACCTCCAAACAGGTAAGATATTCAGGTAACAGAGGCACAATTTATATTTGTTATTTGAATCCATTAAAAACATGCCCTTGGCCTAAACATTTAGAGGTGTGTGTATGACAGAAAATATAAGTGTCTTTCTTCTGATTATTAATAATATTTATTGAATTCCGCCAATCTCTCTACAGTTCTGAATACATCACGAAAACACCATCCAAATCTTTAATTTATAATGAAAATAAAGCAAACGGGACCAGCTGAGTCTCTTTCTGAATCATGAGAGCAGATATCTAATTAAGAAATATTGCTCTGTTTCTTTGGGAATGGAGTTCCCATCATGGAAGAGAGACTCCAGCTGAACTCACGTCGATGTTAAAAGTGATTCTGAGGGCAACGAGCAGAGAGCAGCTGCAAAGAAGAATCACGAAAACCCGGTGTGCATCTTAAATGGAGCTGGAAAGCAGTCCTAGATGCTTAGGTGGGGCCGTGGAGGCCCAAGGCAATCCAATTTAGGCTCGAATCTTTTTGCTGTCGTCGGGAAGAAGTCGGAAAAAGCTATTTGCTGGATAGCCCGTCAGTCCCTCCTAAGTGGGCGGGACACGAAACCAGGGGCCCAGTCTGAGCGCGCCTCCCCGAGCACCAGCCACGTGGCCTCAGGCACGTTTTCGCTGAGTTTCCGTCTCCTCGTGTGGCAAATGGGGACGGTAGATCCCATCCCGAGAGCTTGGGAGGACCAACCCAACAGCTGCCCTTGAGCGGGGAGAAGATCCCGTGATGTCGCTTAGTAGCAGTGTCTACATCTGTTAACACTCGGAACACTCTTAAAAGATCCTGCCACCACCCAGCACCTGGGGGAACCAAGTGCTCTTGGACCAGAAAAGATTCACAAAGCTGATGTGGAGGAGGGGGTCTGGGGCAGCGATCACGACGTGGGGGTGGCTAAGACGGGAAGAAAGGGGACAAACAAGCTCTCCGGGTGGAACCTGGGACGGAAGACACACTCTGGGGTGGCTGTGGTCGGGAAAACACAAAGTCGGGCTTACTTCTGACAGGGACCAGCAAAACAGCGCAGGAGGCGCTCCCCTGGCGGTGCAATGGTCAAGATCCGCCTGCCAGCGCAGGGACATGGGTTCAAGCCAGGAGGGTTCCACGTGCAGCAGGGCAGCTAAGCCCGCAGGCCGAAATGACGGCAGCCCAGACCCCGAGAGCCTGTGCTCCAAAAGAGAGAGGAGCCGCATGCAGCGGAGACCCAGCACAGCCGAAAACAAACAGACACACAACACAAAACGTCTTAAAAAAGGAAAGAGAAAAGACAAATGGAAGTACAGCCAGCACTGAGCTGAATGGGCAAAAGGAGAGACCAAGTCATTAGCAAACACAGTGTTTTAAAAACTGAAATACAGCTCATTTACAATGTTACAGTATTTTCAGGTGTATAAGTCATTCAAAATTTTTAGGTTACACTCCATTTAAAGTTACTATAAAATGTTGACTGTATTACCTATTCCGTCCAATATATCCTCACAGCTTATTTATTTTATACACAGCAGTTTGTAGCCTGAATTCTCTACCCCAGATGGCCCCTCGCCTCCTTTTTCCCCACTGGGAACTATTAGACTCTTCTCTGTATCAGTGAGTCTGTTTCTGGTTTGCTGCTGCTGCTGCTGCTAAGTCGCTTCAGTCGTGTCTGATTCTGTGTGACCCCATAGACAGCAGTCCACCAGGCTCCGCCATCCCTGGGATTCTCCAGGCAAGAACACTGGAGTGGGTTGACATTTCCTTCTCCAATGCATGAAAGTGAAAGGTAAAAGGGAAGTCACTGAGTCGGCCGACTCTCAGCAACCCCACGGACTGCAGCCTACCAGGCTCCTCCATATTGATTCAAATGTTTCCTTTTTTTTTTTTTTTTAGATTCGCCACATTACTGGTAACATATGGAATCTGCCTCTGTCTGACATTTCATAAGGCATAACAGCTGCCAGGTCCACTCATGTTCTTGCAAATGGTAAAATATCATTCCCTTTAAAATGGCTGAGTAGTATTCCATGAAAATAGAATATTTTATCACACTATATACAGAAATGAACTCAAAATGGATTAAAGACCTAAATGTAAGACCAAAAACCATAAAACTCTTAGGAAAAAAAAAATAGGCAGAACACTCTTTGATATAAACTGCAGCAATAATTTTTTCCTAAGGCAAAGGAAAGAAAAGCAAAAACAAACAAATGGAACCTAATTAAACTTGAAAGCTTTTGCACAGCAAAGGAAACCGTAAACAAAATGAAAAGATAACCTACCGAATGGGAGCGAATGTTTGCAAACGATATGACTGCGACAGGGGTTAATATTCAAAATACGCAAACAGCTCATACAAGCTCATCAAAAAACAAACAGCCCTATCGAAAATGGGCATAAAACCTAAACTGCCATTTTTTCCAGAGAGGACGTACAGATGGTCAACAGACCCATGAAGAGATGCTCAACACAGCTGGTCATCTGAGAAAGACAAATCAAAACCAAAATGAGGTACCACTTCACAACTGTCACTATCATCAAAAAGACCACAAACAACAAATGCTGGAGAGGGTGTGGAGAAGAGAGAGCCCTCATACACTGTCAGTGGGAATGTAACTGGATGCAGCCCCTCTGGAAAACTGTAGAGGCGCTCCAAAAACTGGGAACAGCACCAGGGTACGATGAAGCGATTCTACTCTTAGGCATAAGTCTGCAGGAGACAGAAACACCAATTTGAAAAGCTACATGCACCCCTACGTTCATGGCAGCGCTATTTACAATAGGCAAGAAATGGGGCACGACCTAAGTGTCCATCAACAGATGAATGCACAAAGCAGGTGTGAAACACACACGCGGTGGAATATTCCTCAGCCGTACGAAAGAGTGGAAGAATGCCATTTGCAGCAACATGGATGTATACACAGAGACACACACACAGACAGGAGAAAACATAATTTCTATACAGGATTTAAACATAGTTAAACCAGGTAAGGACTGAGATGTTTAGGCTGGGAATAGTTTCCCAAGTCACCTGGAGAAGTGGAAGGTAACTGTGACTGGGAAATCAGGAGTTATTAGAGTAAGCCTGCTCCTGCTGCTGAGTCACTTCAGTCGTGTCCGACTCTGTGCGACCCTGGAGACGGCAGCCCACCAGGCTCCCCCGTCCCTGGGATTCTCCAGGCAAGAATACTGGAGTGGGTTGCCATTTCCTTCTCCAGTGCATGAAAGAGAAAAGTGAAAGTGAAGTCACTCAGTCTGTCCGACTGTTAGCGACCCCATGGACTGCAGCTCACCAGGCTACTCCGTCCATTGGATTTTCCAGGCAAGAGTACTGGGGTGGGGTGCCATTTAAGTCATTTCTAGGCCATCTCCAAACAGGAAAGAATACGTCCCTTTTTCTCATGGAACCCCACCCGCTTAACTCTGCATTCAGGACTCTGTCTCCTGAATGAAGAAATGGCACATGGTGCTTAGCTTTCCCTCCTGTCCCCATCCTCCTCTTAACTGTAAATGGAAAATATGAGGACACATGTATATGCGATGCACACTTGTTATACTAGGGTTTTCCTAAACTTTTCACCCGTGGTTAATTATCTCACTGGTACTTTTCCGTAGCCTTCACGGATGGCAAACTCATCAAACTTTTGCTATAACGAACTCAAGTTGGTTTCATCTATTTCAAACCTTAACTAGCTCAGACCCAAATACTACTCATTCATAGGTGGCAGCTGAAAAAGGAAATTCTAGAACGACTATGGAAACACTGCCAAAACTGAAGACAGCATGCCTCACACGCTGACGTGGTGAGGTCCACGGAAACAGGAGGTGGAGGCGAGCGCTGAGACCTGTAAGAACGGCAGGCTCAGACGCTCGGGGACAAGCGCACAGTGATACTCTTGGAGAGTTCCTGTCAAGAAAGATGATCCCATCCACTTACACGAGACATGGCAAATGGGTCAATAAAATTTCACGGTTGGGGGACCAAAGGCAGCAAGTGCCAGAGACAAGTCAGTTGCTGATGAAAATGGACGTGGTCCTTCTGTTGCAGAGCTTGACAAAACCATCCTTCACCAAGATCAGCGCTTGTCCCAGACACGGGCCAAATGCCAAATGCCAGCTGGATCCCACACACGTGCAGTCGTCCCACCAAACCCCATCCTGGTGGAGCCCTCATTTCTACAGGTTTTGTGCAGAAGCGCTTCCTTCCTTTCTTTCCTTTCAAAGACAAACTCTAGAGATTTTGCTCGAGGCTAACAGTACCAGTTGAAAGAACTGTACATAAACTCCAAGAGAGGTCTTCAATGTTCGAACCATCTTGGAAAAGTAGAATCTTGGAAAGGAAGTAATATCCTTCGAGTTTATTGTCATGCTTACAATAACCCTCCGCGTTTAAACTACTTTATACACTTCTTCAGGATGTGTATGGAATGGTGTTTTATTCGACTTTGAATTTTCTTCATTATTCCATTTATTTTCCCCAAAGAGGGCCAACGTGCCCATTCTTTTCTGCAAGCAGGCTGGCTTCCACAAAGAACTACAAACCAGAAGGTGTGATCACAGTAATACCATCGCAGTTTGTAAGGTGTGAACTCTTACACACATTATCTGGTTTGATTTTTGCATGGCATTTGACAGCAGGTTAATAACTTCACAGAAATGTGACATAAATACATGCATCTGAAGCAAGCATATTTAGCTAATATGAGCGTGTTGTATGTTTCAAACATCTTCTCCGTAGCCTTCACTAATGGCAAACTCATCAAACTTTTGCTATAACAAATTCAAGTTCACCTTATCTATTTCAAACCTTAACCAGCTCAGATCCAACTACTACTCATTCATAGGTAGCAGCTAAAAAGGAAACTTTATAACTTATGGATATACTACAAAGGCCGTAATGTTTCTTGCCTAAGAAGATCCCTCTCAGTATGTGATACCGAATATTTCATAATAGGTACCCAATAAACGCTGCTGTCTTCCTGAGCACACCTGGAATTGGGTCCAGGAGTCAGAGCTGTGTGCGCTGGCAGGGGTGTAAAAAGTACAGGAGAGTGTGTGGTTGATATGATATGTATGTAACTGATTCAGGGCTTAATAATTCCCCCCAAATCTCTCTCATTATCCTTAAATTCACTACACCTCTTTACAGGATCATATAAGATGACAACGGACATTTCCAAACGCAGAAGGAGTATGCAAAAGAAGGGTAAATATTGAGTCCTGCATCATTAAAAATCCCCTCACACATTTCTAAATAAAATGATGTAACACACCTCTGCAAATATTTCCAAATCCAACAAATATGTGATTTGAGGCCAAAACAGGATCCCCCAGCAAAAGCAAAGTTGTAAAATTTTTCTCTGTGTGCTCATGAAATTCCAGACATTGGATCAGCTCAGAAGCTCCTACAGAATTAAAAGGTATTCTAAGTGTCTTTCACAAAATTAAGATATGAGCGAAAAAACACACATAATTCAGTGTTTCCTTTTTTTGTGTTCATTTGAGAAGAACATTTTCTGCAAGCTTCACAAGAGGCACAAGCCAGCGTTCTGGTGACAATGATCTTCATACTCTTTAGCATTTTGCTTGAATTCAATTACTGTCTTGTTACTTTAACTACAGTTTCCTCATTCAAGCAATGACAACACAATTACCCAAATCTAAAATTTTCAACAGGGATATTACAGCATAGACAAAAACTAATAGAAAATTCTAATCACACATCTGTGCATTACAAAGACCATAATTCTTCAGGAAACCAAGCTCGGTAATCTTGTAAGAATTTAGTAACTTTAAAATATTGAGTCTACTTTGCATGCAAAGCTGCATACCAGAGCTGCTAACATCTCCACAGTCATGGCAATATCACTACTGAACTAAGTTGGATAAGCAACTAAGCTGCAAATACATTTCTGATAACTAATAAACCACAACTAAGCTTCAACTACCCTAATATAATTATTCAAGCCACAAGCCTAAGTGAATTTAATTGAGTCAAAACTGCAGACTAATTGCTTCAAGTGCAGTGTATTATCTCTACAATTTTGAGCATAGCAGCAGTTTAGGGAAAGTAAACTACTTCATTCAACGCAACAAACGTGCATCCATTTGGCGACTTTGTCCTACAGCCAGACTGTTTGGGGCCGTGCAGACGGTAAACACTTGGACCCAACTCACATCAGGTTATTATGTCTCTACTCCTTTATGAAAGTCACAGGGACCCTGGCCCTCCGACCAAGGCCTACCTGACCATTAGCTCTTCCACTTACAAGACATCATAACCACTGCACTGACAATATTTACAGCTGTTGTCTACTGAGCTCCGCGTAGAAACAGGTCGTCCAGAGTCCAGCACTGCCAAGCTGGTAAGAGACAGGACTGGAATTTACACTCCGGCCTGCTGGAGCCCAAAGCTGGTACTCCTTCTCCTACACAGCCCCTACCTCACCACCACGTGGCTCTATAAACCGAAGCTTCTGTTTTGGGCTTCCCAGATGGCTCGGTGTTAAAGAATCTGTGTGCCGATGCAGGAGATGCAGGAGATGTGGGTTCGATCCCTAGGTGGGGAAGATCCCCTGGAGAAGGAAACAGCGACCCACTCCAGTAGTCTTGCCTGGAGAATCCCATGGACAGAGGAGCCTGGCGGGCTATAGTCCACGGGGTCACAGACAGTCAGACACAGCTGAGCACACAACACTCACTCACTCACTGTTTCATTTCTTTCTTCTTAAGAAAGCACGGTATGCTGTTACCCACCCTGGAAATCTCTTGTGCACCCATGCTGCCTTGTGACAAAGCCTGAGAAAGGTGGCCTCCACCTAGCAGAGGGCAAGCAGGATGAATGTTCCAGACCAACTCAGCCTTGCCATCTTGATCCACGTGCTTCCTTTTTCTCTGAAAGCACTCCTCCCACCTGAGTCTCAGAGGACCAGCTCAAACTGGTCCTCCAAGTCAACTCTCTCCACACATGGCGGAAGGTGATGCAATCTGGATCTTACCATCTTTTCATTCCAGGGCGTCACTTTCGTGGAGGAGTAAGACTTGGTGCTTCTGCTTCAGCAACAACAGAAAGGGGCTTTGGGAACACACACTGGCCGTTTTCCCACCTTTTCTCATCGACTGCCTTTCTTGTTTGCGAGCTGGTAAATGAGAGAACGTTCACTTACATTACAGACATGAGTCATGGCAACACAGGATGGCCATGCCTGCCCTGTAGCTGGGGCAAAGAGTAGATGCTTTCGCGGTGGGGAGAGACTTCAGGCAAGTCGGGCGAGGGTGGGATTTGGGGAAAGGCAAAGCAGCAGTGACATGTCAAGCATCAGAGACAGCAAGGTAAGCCCGGTGTCCGGGAGGCTGGACTTTATTTTCCTCCAAAAATTTAATCCATTTGCTGAATGAATCGAACCACGGACCCCCGAGCTCTGTGAGACACGCACTGGA
The DNA here is from genome assembly GCA_006410675.1 of Oreotragus oreotragus. NCBI lineage: Eukaryota > Metazoa > Chordata > Mammalia > Artiodactyla > Bovidae > Oreotragus > Oreotragus oreotragus. Next base: position 62,216 of record SJYX01020281.1, read on the forward strand.
CGGGTTTTAGAGAGAACGATGTGCTTCACCCCTTCACTGATTTCTTCTGCACAGACTCATGGGCAGGCATGGTGCATGCTGCTGGACATACAGAAGGAACAGGGCTTGTCTGTGTCTATCAGAGGCTCACAGCTGTGTGTCAGGGAAGGGAAAACACGTTCCACATTGGAGAGCTTTAAGTAGAAGTCCTTTGTCACACTTGCCCCTATTGGAGGCCAAAGGGCATCCTGTTGTCCTGGTGATGAGAAGATGGCCAGCAAGTCAGCCATGACCCACAGAGCACATGCTGACCCTCAGCTAAAGCTGCATCCAGGGATCCATAGACCCCCTAAATCCACAGATCCCTAGTTTTGTCTTGCAGAGTAACCCAGGAAATCGAAAGATCAAAATCCTACACTTCTACTATTTATAGCGGTAGATCTTCCCAACCCAGGGATTGAGCCCAGGTCGCCCGCATTGCAGGCAGATTCTTTACCAGCTGAGCCACCAGGGAAGCCCAAGAAGACTGGAGTGGGGAGCCTTTCCCTTCTCCAGCGGAACTTCCCGATCCAGGAATCGAACGGGGGTCTCCCGCATTGCAGGCAGATTCTTTACCAGCTGAGCTAACGTAGGGAAGCTCTAGAGGTGATGTAAATTACCAAAGTCACACAGCTGACAAATTCAGGACACAAACCACATGAAAGGAACAGAGAGATACTCAACTTGGAGTCCACGGATGGACGTGAGAGCTTCTGTGAGCCTAACCCGACCAGGAGGTTATGAGACTTCTTCTTTTTTGTTGTTTGTTTTTACAGTTTAAAAGTGTGTGTCTGTGTGTTTTTAATTATGAAACTATGATAACACATTTACAGGAGACTTGAAAAATACAGAACAAAGTTACATATAGCTCCGCTATATACTACAAGTATGTTTTTAGGTAGATTAAGATTTTCAGTTGGCATTTCAATACCAAACTCTCCAAAATTAATAGAATGAACGGACAGAAAAGTGGAAGGATAGAGTAGATCTGAAAAGTACTATGAACCAGTTAAGTATAATTGAGATTTATAACAATTTTTCTTGCTACATCAGGTTACAAATTCTGTTCAAGTTCCCATAGACTACAAACCAGGAGACACTGGAACATATCCAGGGACAGAAAACAAAGGTGCAAAATTTTCAAGATAGGAGACATTTTTCTGGTTGGCAGATCCACAGCTTTTATCAGACCCTCAAAGGGGATCCATAATCCCAGGGCAGTGATCAACGTATCATTAGTTCAGTTTAAGCTTTTGAACGGATAACATTCCCAGTGTTTCAACATCGGCCTTCCTGCTGGGCCAGACACCCCGTGTGTCCAGGTGGTTGTCTGGGAATCCTGTGTCTCTTGACTCTGATCTTCCTACACCTGTCATATAACTACTACCTTTGAAGCTATTCAAGTGTAAGAGGAAATTGAAAATTATCTACTGCCTACTTCCAAAGCAGGCAGAATTTATTCATTGTTGCTTATTTTTGAAATGTGGGGAGAAAAACATTTGTTATATCCTCATTTCCCCCCCCTTGTTTGAAAAACAACTCATTAAGTAACTCATTAAATAGAAGTTGCTCTGAAAACCCTAATGCCTCCAGGGATGGTGCTGTAAAAAGAAGAAACATCTCTGTCTCTCCATAGACAGGAAGACAAGGAATTGCAGGAAACCCGGGCTGCCCTCAGCACATACCCCTTCTCAGCTGGTCTGCAGAAAAGGGTTTTTATTGCATTTATAACACTAAATTCTTTTATTTCCATTTCAGTTTCCAGGCAATCTCAGTTTGGGGGTTAATCGTCTTAGTATATTATTTTTATTAGGTCTCACCCAGGAGTGCTTGGTTTGAAGCAAAAACTAAGAAACTGTCCTGAATCTGCAAAGTGCTGGCTTTGTGATTTTGGTAATTGACGTAACCTCTCCGAGCCCTATTTCCTCCTGCACAAAATCCTTCTCCGGAATCAGGCATCTGGACTGTTGCTCTGGGGCTCTGATGGCCTGTCCCAGGGTCACGAGGGCAGTGCTTTCGTCTCTTTTACATGTTGGATTTGTCTTTTCTTTATGGAATAGGTTTGTGTTACTAAAACAGGGGTCCAAAAATCACACTGGCCAAGATGGTCTATAAAGTGCCCTAAAGTCAAAATTCTATGATTTCCTAGAACAACACCTCTTGGAATGGACACAAACCCTCACCAAATGCTGAAAATCAGGAGAGCCACTCAAATATCATCGCTAATGCCAACACGCACAGTAAGGGCTCATTCAACAGCAGATTGAAATCTTCATTCTAAGAATAGTGTTCTGCGCTTAAAAAATGTTTTCCTCATAGCAATGGTGTGACTGGCATTATCTCCAAATGTAGAATTGAACCAGCTTTGCCCAAGATCGCTCAGCTACGAGGGGGAAGGGCTGGGATGTGAAGTCAGAAGCATTCATGTGTTCTCCCAACTGCCAGCAAAGAGGGCTATTGGCAATGACTATTCACATTGTCAAAGTGAAACAGCCACCCCTGGGCCCCCATCGGAGCTGTGAGGTATGAACTTTGAAGTATTAAGGCTTTATGATTTGTAATGGCCAGCCACCCCTGGGCCCCCATCGGAGCTGCGAGGTATGAACTTTGAAGTATTAAGGCTTTATGATTTGTAATGGCCAAAGAATTGATACTTTTGAACACCTCCAGGGATGGTGCTGTAAAAAGAAGAAACATCTCTGTCTCTCCATAGACAGGAAGACAAGGAATTGCAGGAAACCCGGGCTGCCCTCAGCACATACCCCTTCTCAGCTGGTCTGCAGAAAAGGGTTTTTATTGCATTTATAACACTAAATTCTTTTATTTCCATTTCAGTTTCCAGGCAATCTCAGTTTGGGGGTTAATCGTCTTAGTATATTATTTTTATTAGGTCTCACCCAGGAGTGCTTGGTTTGAAGCAAAAACTAAGAAACTGTCCTGAATCTGCAAAGTGCTGGCTTTGTGATTTTGGTAATTGACGTAACCTCTCCGAGCCCTATTTCCTCCTGCACAAAATCCTTCTCCGGAATCAGGCATCTGGACTGTTGCTCTGGGGCTCTGATGGCCTGTCCCAGGGTCACGAGGGCAGTGCTTTCGTCTCTTTTACATGTTGGATTTGTCTTTTCTTTATGGAATAGGTTTGTGTTACTAAAACAGGGGTCCAAAAATCACACTGGCCAAGATGGTCTATAAAGTGCCCTAAAGTCAAAATTCTATGATTTCCTAGAACAACACCTCTTGGAATGGACACAAACCCTCACCAAATGCTGAAAATCAGGAGAGCCACTCAAATATCATCGCTAATGCCAACACGCACAGTAAGGGCTCATTCAACAGCAGATTGAAATCTTCATTCTAAGAATAGTGTTCTGCGCTTAAAAAATGTTTTCCTCATAGCAATGGTGTGACTGGCATTATCTCCAAATGTAGAATTGAACCAGCTTTGCCCAAGATCGCTCAGCTACGAGGGGGAAGGGCTGGGATGTGAAGTCAGAAGCATTCATGTGTTCTCCCAACTGCCAGCAAAGAGGGCTATTGGCAATGACTATTCACATTGTCAAAGTGAAACAGCCACCCCTGGGCCCCCATCGGAGCTGTGAGGTATGAACTTTGAAGTATTAAGGCTTTATGATTTGTAATGGCCAGCCACCCCTGGGCCCCCATCGGAGCTGCGAGGTATGAACTTTGAAGTATTAAGGCTTTATGATTTGTAATGGCCAAAGAATTGATACTTTTGAACTGGTGTTGGAGAAGACTCTTGAGAGTTCCTTGGACTGCAAGGAGATCCAACCAGTTCATCCTAAAGGAAATCAACCCTGAAACTTCATTGGAAGGACTGATGCTGAAGCTGAGACTCTGATCCTTTGGCCACCTGATGCAAAGAACTGACTCATTTGAAAAGACCCTGATGCTGGGAAAGATTGAAGGCGGGAGGAGAAGGGGACATCAGAAGGGACAACAGAAGATGAGGTGGTTGGATGGCATCACCGACTCGATGGACATGAGTTTGAGCAAGCTGTGGGAGTTGGTGTTGGACAGGGAGGCCTGGTGTGCTGCAGTCCATGGGGTCACAAAGAGTCGGACACGACTGAGTGACTGAACTGAACTGAACTGATTTGTAATGGCATGACAGCTTTTACCTGTCAAAATTCTCTCACTGGTAATCACATTCTCTGACTGTATATCATATGACTTGGTACTGGGAGAGTGGAGGGTTTATTTGTTTTTTCAAAATCAGAGCCAGAAATTCTAACCATTCCAAGTCTTAAATGTTCTTCAGATTATTTCAAGAAATAGGATGTGTATATATCTACGTCCCTATCTACCTACTCGTGTGCATGTATATATCATATGGCCTTAAAACATCCTGTTGCTTGTGAACTTGAGTTTTATTTGGGACATCACACACTCCTTTTCAGCTCTCTGAAAACTAGAATCCTACAGTGCCCTTTCCAGTCCCTCAAAGTCACACCCAGATGACATAACTCCCCCACAAAGTGTCATTTTATGTCCAAGTCGCTCTTCCAGTTTCATATATTCCCCTCAAATCCTGTTCTTTTATGCAAGATTCCATCATGTGAAGTTCAGTTTTCTTCTCTTTCTTTGAGAATATGACTAACCCTTTGCTGCTTCCCATCCTTCCCAGGGCATCACGGCACTGTAACCTTCTCTTGTGGGTGCCGAAGAATTGATGCTTTTGAACCGTGGTGCAGGAAAAGACTCTCGAGAGTCCCTTGAACAGCAAGGAGATCACACCAGTCCATCCTAAAGAAAATCAGTCCTGAATATTCATGGGAAGGACTGATGCTGAAGCTGAAGCTCCAATACTTTGGTCACCTGATGCAACGGACAGACTCATCGGAAAAGACCCTGATGCTGGGAAAGACTGAAGACAGGAGGAGACGGGGGTGACAAGAGGATGAGACGGCTGGATGGCATCACCGACTCAATGGACGAGTTTGAGCAAAGTGGAGCTGGGGATGGACAGGGAGGCCTGGCGTGCTTCAGTCTACCGGGTCTCAGAGTCGGACACGACTTAGCAACTGTACAACAACATGTGAGCGGGTCCAAACTGCCTCCAAGCCCCACAAAACATTCCACCTCCCCAGGTGGACCACTCCGCCCCGCCCGCCCCCCGCCCCTTAGAATGCAGACCGCACAGCTGGGGATTCCTCCTCTCCTGACCTCCAGCTGGTACGTCCAGCTCTCCTTTCCTCTCCTCTGCCTCTAGACTCTGACTGTAGGGATGATCATACTAAATGAAATAAGCCAGAAAGAGAAAGGCAAATACCGCATGGAATCACTTACATGCGGAATCTGAAATGCAACATAAATGAACTTATCTATGAAACAGAGAGACTCACAGACATAGAGGACGGACATCATGCCCAAGGGGAATGATGGATTGGGAGGCTGGGATTAGCAGATGCAAACTGTATAAATATGATGGATAAACAACAAGGTCCTACTATATCGCACAGGGAACTCTAACCAGTATCCTGTGATAAACCATAGCAGAAAAGAATACTTTTTAAAATGTATATAACTGAATCTCCTTGCTGTACAGCAGAAATTAACACAACATTGTAAAGCAACAATACTTTAATAAAAAAAATTAAAAACAAAGAAAAACCTTCCTCCAGTCCAACAGCTGTCTAATAAGTGGATGGGGTATTAGGCAGCCATTAAAATTTAAAATATGTTTACCTGACTCTCCTATCCAGGGATCCAACTTAAGATACATAGTTAGTGTCATAATTTTAGAATTTCCAGTGGGAACACTGTAACAACCTCAAACATTCTAACAAGAAGAATGCAAATCTTGTACTCAAAATAGAGAAGGAAAGTTCTTTCATTCATTTTAACACCTACATCACCACCATTCAAGGACATCTCTATTGAATATCTCCAAGAGACAAACATGGGCATGCATTTCAGATTGTGTGGTTTGATGATCATGTTTCTCTGGGCAAACCTACTACTTATGGGGTGGAATCTAGCCTTCCATGGACAGGGACACCCACTGTTGTCAAGAGGAATCACGTGAGCACGTCAGAAGACAGACCTTGGAAAATGTTCTGAAAGAGCTCCCTGCCCACCTTGGTTTCCCATTTTAATCACCAGACCGTGCTGGTGCTTTTTAGTCCACCATCTCCACCTTCACAAGGGGCATCAGACACAAATTTTTGAAAAGCTTGTGTTCCAAATTCACGGCTTAGCAGTTTGAGAAAATGCTCAGCGTCTTGTGCAGTTTCTGAGAAGAAAGCACTTTTTCTCAAAATCTAGCAGAAGCTAAAGCTCTCTAGACATGGATCAGATGCTAGTAAGGGAAGCTACACATCTCTAAAAATCGATCAGATATAACTCCCGGGTCGGGAAGATCCCCTGGAGAAGGAAACAGCAACCCACTCCAGTATTCTCGCCTGGAGAACCCCATGGACAGAGAAGCGTGGCGGGCTGCAGTCCACGGGGTTGCCAGGGCGGGACATGAGTCAGCGACTAAAGCGCCACCACCACTAGTAAGGGTATAAACTGTACACGCCGTGGAAAGTTCTGTTAGCAAGACTCTTCTATCACTGCAGTGTTCTGTAAAGTTGCTGCTGGAGGGCTGCATTCCAGATCCTACAGCATCCGAGCCACCGGCGCTAAAAGGAGCCGGCCACCACCATGGAAGCTGGCCCAGGACAGTGACTCAATGTCCATGCTTATGGCCGTTCTTCTCAAGAAGGGATTCACAGCAAATTTTGACTCCGCTGCCATAAACTCAACCTGGAAACGGAAGCGGAACCCAGCAATAGTCTCTGCTGTTTGGTCCCTGACTAATGCAGCACCTACTCCAATGAAAACACAGAATACACAGACCTGATAACACACACAACCCATCAGTGGTTGAAGGGGCGCCAAGACAGGCCTCACAGTGACCTCTCCCTGCTTTTCCACGACAAACTGGGACCAACTGGGACCATAGTTTGTCTTATATCAACTCTGTCATAACTTTACCAGAAATTTCAACCATTAATAATTCAACTTGGTCTGTTCACCAACAGTTATTGTTAAGCCTTTGGTTTTTGGTTTTTGTTTTATTTTACGTTGGCACATACTTGATTATTGCTTCCCAAGTGGTGCAAACAGTAAAGAATCCACCTGCCAATGCAGGAGACCTAAGAGATATGGGTTCAGTCCCTGAGCTGGGAAGATCTGGGGGAGAGCATGGCAAGCCACTCCAGCATCCTTGCCTGGAGAATCCCGTGGACGGAGGAGCCTGGCGGGCTACAGTCCCTGGGGTTGCAGAGTCAGACACGACTGAAGCGGAGCGGCACACACGCCTGATGAACAACGTTGTGCCGGTTTCAGGTGCACAGCAAAGTGATTCAGTCACACACACACGTACCACTCTGCTTCAGATTCTTTTCCCATTTAGGTTATTACCGACTATTGAGCAGCGTTCTCTGTGCTATACAGTAGGTCCTAGTTGATGATCTGTTTTAAATATACACACTGCTATTGCTAAAGTCATGGATGTTCCGAAGGAGGGTGATACATTGCACCAATTTTACACATTTTTAAGTAATTGGATTTGTCTCAATCTTTTAGCAAAGCCAGGTGGAATATAGCAGATAAAAAACGAGTTTGATAAGAAGAATCAACTATGAACAAATACCGGTCCTGTAAAGGTGCTGGGGGTGACTAAAGGCCTATCGGGGATATGACATAAAGAGTTCCAGAGAGTAAACAGAAGACAGGGAGGAGCACGGAGACGAAACTGCCTGGACTTAACCATGTTCCCTGGGCTATTTTAAAAAATTCTTTCCACCCTCCTCTCTTTCATTTATTTCCCCACATTAAGGAACACAAGATGCCCAAGTCAGGAAGGAAATGTCAGTCTCGTGAAGAATTACAGCAAGTGGGATTCAGGCTGAAATTTCACCCAAACGCATGGTTATCTCCTCCTTGTGGCTTTAAGGCCACAAGGCATCCAGATGCAAATTTTAAAAGACATTTCAGTCCATTCCGTGTTTCCAAAGGATCTCTGAAACAAGAATACACACCCCACACCTGTCTGATATTTTTAAAGCAAGGACTTCAAGCCACCATTGACCTCTAAAACCTTTTAGAGAATTGCTTCTTTACCCAGTTAAATTCTTGTCCTCAATTTTCAGGACTCGATCATCAGACTCATCCAGTCTTGTCTTTCTCAACAAGAAAGGGTGAAAGATGTCTATTACAAAACCAAATCAGTTAATGCCAAAGACAGGCACGGCTCATTTCCATAAAAGATAATAAAGCTACAATTCCCAATGAGCCGGAAACATGGTGACTGTTCATTACTGTAAGTGGTGAGCATCTTTGCATTTTCGGCAGGCACGATGGAGCTGAAGACATTTCGGTGAAGGTGAAGGCAAAGCGTTTTCCAGCCCTTTACATCCTCCAGCTTTTCTCTGAGGAACACTGGGAATTCCTGGCGAAGCTTTCCCTGGCAACTCCACTACTAGAGAGGAAGCACAGGACCAAGTTTAATGTGACACTTGCTGATAAAGTATAACACAGCGGACTGTGTTCCATGCAGAGAGAGTATTCTCCAGAAAGGAGAGTCAGCTGGTTCCCATCTGTTTTGAATTTGGGCTGTGGATACAGCCGATCCTGTCTCTTATACACATCTAGATGTGTATAAGAGACAGGCCCAAGATCGCNTTATCACAAAACAACTGGTATTATGAGAGTAAAGTGCTTTTTGCTCAATAAAAATATAGTTCTTCCCTAGATGAAGACATTTTGAGAACCAATAGTTTTCTTGTACACTTACTTGTGTTGACTTATTTAATGACAGTGTTGGTATTAAGACCAGAAAAAGAATGCTGAATTCTTGACTCGGATTTCAACTACCATCTTGACAATTACTTCAATACATTTTAATTTACAGACAGTTACTTTACAAAGAAGGTTGAAGAGACAGTTTTTGTTTCCAGTAAAAGAAGCAGGGGAAATCAGTCCATCAGTGCAAAAAAGTAGTGTATATACGTCAATCCTAATCTCCCAATTTGTCCCACCCCCATCTCTGGCTGTGTCCACATGCGCATTCTCTACATCTGCATCTCTGTTCCTGGCCTGGAACTAGGTTCATCTGTACCGTTTTTCTAGATTCCACATACATGCGTTAGTATATGAGACTTGTTTTACTCTTTCTGACTTATTTCACTCTATATAACAGACTTTAGGTTCATCCCCATCTCTACAAATGGCACAGTTTTGTACCTTTTTATGGCTGAGTAATATCCCATTGTATATAGGTACCGCATTTTCTTTATCCATTTATCCAATCCATTTTTTTTTTAATTAAAGTAAAGCTCATGATAGATATACCCATGAGGGGAAAGGACAATTCTAAAGGAGCCACATAGCTATGGAATGGTTTGCCACCAGCAGATCCTCTTCACAGTTTTACCCACTTCAGTCTGTTTTCTCCCCCACTCCTTGTCCACAGTTATCATCTGTGAGCAGAGGACAGCCCTTAGGGCAGAACAGTGAGTGATCGTCATGTACACACTGTCACCTCAGTGACACCTTCTGTCTCTCCCTTCATTTCTCCCTGGTCCAGCTAAACCAAGAAAAATGTCCGATTGTTCTACTCTTACCTAAAACCCAAAGGCTAACCTTGAGGATTAAACTATCTTATCTTTTGTGCCTCTCTTCATCCAGCTAACTAAAGAGCTAGGTGATCTACATTCTGTTTTGTAGGACACTGATAAAAGGCTATCATTTTACTGTCTGCCTACATTTCTAAACTTCCATTGGAAGAGGAAAATGTAACTCTTCTCTAGCTCACTGAGCCCTGCTAAGCTCAGGGCTTCTGAATTCGTCATTCTGCTAAAACAATCTGTGAGGTAAGCAGTGTTACTGGCTTTAACAAAAGAGTAACCTATAGATAGGTTAAATAAAACTTACCCATGATCTTACAGTGATCTTGGGAGTGGAAGCAGCAGAATCAGATTTCAAAACGTAGGTATGACTAAGCACGAAGCCTGTGATCTTAACCTCTAACTACATATACTTCCCACAAACAAAGCTCACAAAGCATCACTGTGAATCACATTGAAGTAAGATATCTATTCGTGAAGCTCTTTCTGAATAAAGCTTCATTTTAAGACATATTTAAAATGTCTTCAATGTTAGCCTAGTAGTAGGCTCAGAGCTCAGAAAGCTAAATATTTTAATTAGACACCACTTGTCTTTACCAATAACTTAACATTTTATATACTTCACTGTTTCTTCTTAATTATTAATATATGTCTAAATACCCCCTCTTTTTTTTCCTGCTATTGATTTTTACACAGTTCTTCTGATTTTCACTGATGTCAAAACATACATAATGATTAAGAGTAGAAACAACAAAAGATAAGATATTTCAGAATAGTCAAAGTTTGGAAATTCCGATCTTTGTTTCAGAGAATAGTGAATATTTGAGGATCACTTATCTAGAGTTGAAAAAATTGGTTTCTTATTATTAACTATTTGTTGACAAAAGCATGCTCAGTGTAGCCATCTTCTTTCATTACTGCTCCTTTACTCTTTGTCATTTTGTTTCCTATAATAATTAAATATCAATACCTTATTTATGTTCTCTCTTTCATAGAACTTGAGCTGGCCTGGAATGATAACCGCTTCTGCATATTCTGTATTCTTTCCTAGCCCCTAGTGTAAAGGAATGTCAGAATAGAGGCACATTGAGTTTTTATTAGAGAGTACTGCTGTTAAAAATCTTTTTTCACATCACGTGAAAAAAACTCATGAATATATCCTGTGTTTTACAGATTTTATGGACTTCCAAGGTGGCACTAGTGGTATAGAACCTATTTACCAATGCAGGGAAAGTAAGAGACGAGGGTTCAATCCCTGGAGGAGGGTATGGCAACCTACTCCAGTATTATTGCCTAGAGACTCTTATGGACAGAGGAGCCTAGTGGGCTATATTCCATAGGGTCGCAAAGAGTCAGACATGACTGAAGCAACCTAGCACATAAATTTTAAACTTGGAGATGAAATCAAGGTACCTGTTAAGCTGCCTTCTACTTTTAGCCTCATCTTCTCCATAGATAACTGTATCTATCAAAAATTTAACATTTATTTCCCACCCTTTGTTAATGCTATATGTCAAATGGATCCAGTATAGCTATACATATTATTTTTCATATGTCTATGTGTCTTATGTACTGTATTCTTTAGCTTTCATTTTTTGTTGTATAACGTCTTAGAATTCTGTTGCTATAACCAAACATAGACATCAATATGTTCTTGTTCAGTCTCTAAGTCTTATCTGACTCTTTAAGACCCCGCTGACCGTAGCCTGCCGAGCTCCTCTCTCCATGGGGTTTTCAGGCAAGAATACTGGAGTGCATTACCATTTCCTTCTCTAGGGGATCTTCTCAGATCAGGGATTGAACCCACATCTCCTGCATTGGCAGGTAGATTCTTTACCCCTGAGACACCTGGGAAGCCCCAGACATAGGTATGGTTTGTTCTTTTTAACTATTGCATAATATTTCATAAAATAAAAATGTCAAGAGTCATTTAACCACTCACCATATAGAAAAACACTTGAGTTCTTTTCAGGATTTTATTCTTAGTAAGATAACTAAAATAAACATTTGCTTTTGCATATCTTATATACATGTATCTTATGTAAGTACTGAGTATATATATATGCACATATATATATGTATCTTATATACATACTGAGAAGTAGAATTTCTGGGTTATGGCATATGTCTTACTGTAAGAGATATTTCCTTAGTAGGAAGTTATATTATAATCAGTCTAGGTTCAGATATAGAAGTAAGAACCTCCTCAGTCTTGGGGTCAAAAGTTGTAAAGAGTCTATCAATTTAGCAGCAGTTGTATTATTACAATGGAAAACATACTGAGAAGCAAAGGAAATGGATACTGACTCCCCTCTGCATCTAATTATAATTATACAGCCTTTCCAAACTTGCATTTCCTCAACTACAGTCTTACAATGGGGTAGGGCTAGATGATTTATTTCTTAGAAAGATTCTAGACCTACATGGCATTTTTCTGGTCTTCATTTATTCATTCATTCAATAAGCATAAGCAAGGCATATATAAGAATCTACAATGTTTCTGTAAGGACTTAGCAAGAAACAATATCAGGAAACAAGACAACGTGTAAACAGATAGATATCATTCAAATATATGTATCTAGGCCACAAAATGTGTGCTTTACAAAAAAAATGATAGGAGAAAGAGTACAAAAGATAAATATGTATCATTTATTTGCCTTTTTTGTCCAGATTTTCCCCTAAATACAAGTCCTCTCATCTGCTACAACTTCAGCAGTATGTAGTTCATGTGCTGTGCTGGGCTTAGTTGCTCAGTCCTGTCTGACTCTTTGCAACCCCATGGACTGTAGCCCGCCAGGCTTCCCTGTCCATGAGATTCTCCAGGCAAGAATACTGGAGTGGATTGCCATGCTACGCTCCAAGGGATCTTCCCAACCCAGGGATCAAACCCAGGTCTCCCGCATTGCAGGCAGATTATTTACTGTCTGAGCCACCTGGGAAGCCCGTGTGTAGTTCATACACACTGAATAAAGAAGGAATCGAGAAGGAAAAAGTGTGGGAGAAGACCTTCCTTGAGAAGAGAATTAATGAATTTAATACTTGTTAAAGACTAAAAAGAAAAATTTAGCTGTTTTAATGCAGTTTTTAAAGATTCCTGTCTTTCAGCACTGAACCTGTACATCTCTTTATTTAAACTTTCTTTGAAGTTTTGGTAGCTTCAAAGGCAAAAGGACTAGGTGAGGACACAAAAAGGATGAATCAGAACACAGACGGTGTAATTTATAACACTGAATTATCAGTCCCCTGGGAGGTCAGCTAGAAATCAATTACATAAAGTATAGTTACATTAAAATGACCTAGAGGTGTGGGATGGGGACAGTGAGAGAAAAGTTTAAGAGGGAGGGTATATACACGTAGCCTGATGGCTGATTCACTTCGTTGTTCAGCAGAAACCGACACGACATTGTAAAGCAGTTACATTCCAATAATAAAATTTTTTAAATGAGGGAAAAAATGAAAGTATCAAGACAGGATTTAATAATTTTTCACAAATAATGAGAAACCTAACCAGGACAGAATCACAAGTTCCTGTCAGTGCTCCGCAGATCAATTTACTTTCAGTTTAGACCGTTTGAAACTTACTCACCCAAAGTGGAAAACTGAAACCCTCTCCAAGTAGGTGATTTCAAAGCATGGTTTCACGCTCCCTTTGTCATTAACATCAATTTGATTAAGTGTAATTCATTTCAGAGGACATTTATCATGCGCTAGGTTGGTGGTTTAGTCGCTGAGCAATGTCCGACTCTTGTGGCCCCATGAATTGTAGCCCACCAGGCTCCTCTGCTCGTGGGATTTTCCAGGCGAGAATACTGGAGCGGGTAGCCATTTCCTTCTCCAGGAATCGAACGCAGATCTCCTGCATTGGAGGCAGACTCTTTACCAGCTGAGTCATGAGGCGTTCTAGTGAATGCTAGGGACATAAACAATGCAAAACATGATCCCTGCCAGAAAGAGTTTGCCTTCCACTGGAAAGATTTCAAAGTTCTGAAATCTCAAAGCCAGATTAATGTGAGTGGGCCACCTTTGCTGCTGCTGCTGCTAAGTCATTTCAATCGTGTCCAACTCTGTGCGATCCCATAGACGGCAGGCCGCCAGGCTCCCCCGTCCCTGGGATTCTCCAGGCAAGAATTCTGGAGTGGGTTGCCATTTCCTTCTCCAGTGCATGAAAGTGAAAAGTGAAAGTGAAGTCGCTCAGTCGTGTCCGNTATAGAATAAATGGAGAATTTACTAGAACTAATAACCTTCCCACACAATAGTAATGTTCTATTAGAAAACATAATAGAAAATAGATCCCACAAAGTAATAGCACAAATAATATCAAGTATCTAGAAATGTACCCAAGACAAGAAATATATAGGGTTTGTATAGAGAAAATCATATTATCTTTCTTAAAGCCATAATAACAGACTTATATAAACAGATAAATATACAGAGAAAACATTAGTGAATACTTATATGACCTTAGCATTATTGTTATTAATTTTGGCTATATCACACAGTATGTGGGATCCTAGTTCCTGACCAGGGATCAAACCTGCACTCCTTAGAGTGGAATCATGGATTCTTAACCACTGGAAACCAATAGCATAGATCATAACAGAAAAATATCCTATACACATAACTGAATTATTAACAAACTGAGAAACAAACTCAAACATACACGCCATAGGGCCAAAATTCTTAATATATAAAGAGCTCCTATAAATCAACAGAAAAGATCAAAACATCTCAATCCAAAGTGGAAATATTTATGAAAGAGAAAGAAAATGACCTGCAGAGATAATGAAAAAAATATTCAACTTCATCAATAATAAATCAAACAGAAATTAATTTAAAATGGTATTCGGTTTTTTTTACCCACTCAAATTAGCAAGGAAAATATAATCTTCAACACTGGTAAGTATGTGGTGAAAGAGGCACTTTTATATGGTGCTCATGGGGATAAAAACTGATACAAAACATATGTAAAATATTATGCTAAGAACCAAAAGACGTACTAGAATTTCTTCAGCATAATAAAAATGATACAACAGATGAAATAAAATTTCAACAAGTATAAGGATATTAATGAAAGACCATAATCAAACCAAAATATCAAGAACATTAATATCAACAAATATTATAACATAAAATGTTAACTTCCAAAATAAGTACAAAATTTTGAATTCCTCTTCCTTCCTGTAACAAAAGAACTACATAGCTGTCCTCACCTTCCTGAGAGGATGCTTTCTCCACCGCTTCTGGCTTTCCATTTTCTTTTTTCATCCTTTCAAGTTTTAACCGTAGTTCTTTCACTGTTTTTTTTATTATATTAAGTTCATGTGTAAGGGCTTGATTTGCATTGTTTAGATGCAAATTTTCTTCTTTTAATTCCTCTAACTTTTCTTTGGTTATTTCTATACATCTTTGACGTGTTCTACCAGTTATATCTAAAAAGGGACAGGAAAAAAGTTTTAAAATACCATTAACAATTTTACATCAGAATTACAGGAGACTATTTCAAAAACCATATAGTAGTTCATCTGTCTCTTATACACATCTGGTTTTCACGTAGTAGATTAAGTGAGCAGAATACTACTAGAGCTCATCACCAGTGCTGGTGAAGTTCACAGGATACAAAATTAGTACAATCCCACTTATCACTGCATTTCTATACCATGATGATGAAAATTCAGAAAGAGAACAATCCCATTTATCGTTGCATCAAGAAGGGCAGAATTCCTTTTCCTTCCTCAGGTTGGAAGGAACGTTTTGAAAGAAAAGACTTGCACTCTCAAAAGTGTAACACACTGATGAAAGAAATTGAAGACGATACAGAAAAATATACCATGTTCTTGGATTGGAAGAATCGATATTGTTAAGATAAATATATTACCCAAGCCAATCCACAGATTCAATGCAATCCCTAGCAAATCATCAGTGGCACTTTTCACAGAACTAGGACCAAGAAAAAGTTTTATATTTATACAGAAACACAAAAGACCCTGAATAATCAAAGCAATCTTGAGAAAGAAAAAGGAAGCTGGAGGAACCAGGCTCCCTGACTCCAGAGTATATTATAAACCTACATTGATCAAAACAGTATGGTATGGTACTGGCACAAAAACAGCAGCAAAAGCTCAGAAATAAACATATGCACCTAAGGCTAATTAATCCATGACAAAGGTGGCAAGAACATACAATGGAGAAAAGATAGTCTCCTCAGTAAGTGGTGCTGGAAAAACTGGACACCTAGATGAAAAAGAATGAAATTAGAACATTCTCTAACATTACGTGCAAAATAAACTCAAAGTGGATGGAAGGCCTGAATGTAAAACTGGATACCGTGAAACTCCTTGGGGAAACCATAGGCAAAAACACTCTCTGACACGCATCACAGCAAGATCTTTTTGGACCTCTTTTAATACAGCACGTGACTTACATCCCAGAAGACTAGGAACTACCCGTGGACACCAGGACACACAGATTACAGCTTTGCACTGGCGTTCGCATCACTGCTACGTTGGTCTCTCCAGTAATGAGACTATTTAGCCTTCCTCAGAGAAGAGCAGCACTCAACGCCCCTTCCTCTCCCCAAAAACGTCACACTGCTGTCCCTCTGCTCCCTCAGCTCCAGGACCCACCCTGGCAACCCAACCTGCTCTTGCTTGGACACCATGACTTCTGAATTCTCCCCCTCAAATCCTTCACACATCAACCCGTTTTGCAGTGAAAGTGATTCTCTCTCTCTCCCTGCTCTGGAAGCTCACACGTTCTACAGGTGTTTCCAGATCAACTTAAGAGCCTGGCATCCCTATCCTTTGCCAATTCCTTCAAGTTTCCTTTTCATCCAGAGAGTCTTAGATAAGTTAGTCCACAAGCAGAATGGCTTATTTAAAACCAGAGACATCACTTTGTCGACAAAGGTCCATCTAGTCAAGGCTATGGTTTTTCCAGTGGTCATGTATGGATGTGAGAGTTGGACTGTGAAGAAGGCTGAGGGCCGAAGAATTGATGCTTTTGAACTGTGGTGTTGGAGAAGACTCCTGAGAATCCCTTGGACTGCAAGGAGATCCAACCAGTCCATTCTGAAGGAGATCAGCCCTGGGATTTCTTTGGAAGGAATGATGCTAAAGCTGAAACTCCAGTACTTTGGCCACCTCATGAGAAGAGTTGACTCACTGGAAAAGACCCTGATGCTGGGAGGGATTGGGGACAGGAGGAGAAGGGGACGACCGAGGATGAGATGGCTGGATGGCATTACGGACTCGATGGACGTGTCTGAGTGAACTCCGGGAGTTGGTGATGGACAGGGAGGCCTGGTGTGCTGGATTCATGGGGTCGCAAAGAGTCGGACACGACTGAGCGACTGAGCTGAACTGAACTGAGTACAATTACCGCCATCACTGACACCTTCTGAGTCATGAAAGAACCATCTCTCCTACTAAGAAACTCTACAGCAAGTCACGTTTGCACTTCCGAACACGGAGCCTCGATTTTCTGGTTCTTCTTCCCCCTCTTCCCCCTCCCCCTCCTCTCCTTCCCCCTCCTCTCCTTCCTCCTCTGTTTAATTCTACATTTGCCTTCATGGCAGTTGCCTCACGTTGCCTCTTCTCTTAAGACAGTTACACAAAACATTTAGCCGTCCTGATGGTCAAAGCTAGATCCTCTGTTTAAGTATCTCGTGCAACCACTGAGAGAGGCAGAAGGCCGCATACAAAGAGCGCTAGCCAGGGCAGGTCAAGACATCACCTGCGTGTCCCTGGGAAGGCCCGCCCTCTCAAAATGCTTGGCTCCATGCGCTGTGTTTCATTTATTCTTTAAGCCTGTTTATTTGGCTGCGCTGGCTCCTAGCTGCAGCACAGGAGCTGTTCGGTCTTGTTCGTGGCTCGCAGCATCCAGCTCCCTGACCAGCGGCCACACCCGGGCCCCTTTCCTGGGAGTGTGGAGTCTTAGCCACTGGGCCACCCGGGAAGTCCGGCCATGCCTGTTAACGCTCACTTTATACTTGTCTGTAAAATTCTTCACTTCAGAAAACTCTTCTATAGTGCCATTACTACTGCAAACAATTAGATAATTTTTTTTTAGGTTAGTCTTTTAAAATTGTTTATTGAGCTGAAATTCACTTAACACGGAATGAACTATTTTGACAAGTACAGTTAGGCGGTATTTAGTACATTCACAAAGCTGTCGACCATCACCTCTATTTCTAAGACCGTCATCACCACCAAAGAAAATTCCAGTTGCATTAGCAGTCACTCTCCATTCCCAGCAGCCCCTAGTAACACCCTCAATCTAATCTAACCCATCAGTCCCCACCAGGTCCCAGGGCCCATCATTCACTAGGAGAGACATGGGGCCTACATGTTAGGACTTGTGCAGCTCAGAAAAACTGAGAAGCAACAAAAATAACTGTCAGCAGCTTCCCTGGAGGCTCAGAAGGTAAAGAGTCCGCCTGCAGTGCAGAAGACCCGGGTTCGATCCCTGGGTCGGGAAGATCCCCTGGAGGAGGAAATCGCAACCCACCCACCTCTGGCAGGACTATCAGAGCTACCAGTTTTCAGATCAAGGGAAGTTAGAGAGATGGGGACTGAACTTAACAAAGAGCAAAAGATTCAGGCTTGTCCACAGGACACAGAGTATTTCCATATGAAAAGAGATTTTGCTGAAGACCGTTAAAGAAAAGGGATATTTGCCTTTATCTGTGAGATTCCTCAGCAAAAGAAGGTGGAAGGGATCACAGGATGCACTCTTCCAGCTCTAGGATTCTGTGATGCATTAGCCCTGCCAGTGTGTGCGCGTGCGTGCGTGTGGGTACATACCCACACACAGACAAATAGAGTCTGCACCCCTGCTCACTATGTGAGGAACAGGGTGTCCCGGTTGGCTGGAATCATGGAGACCGAGCTTGCAGTCTTCCCTGTCTCTCAGCAGCACCTGAGATGAGCACGTTCCAATCTTAAGTCATTCGACGCGAGGGTAGTACAGTTTAAAAAGGGAGAGAAAGTACCTTAATTTAGTTCCCTAAGGTAGGATCTAATTTGTAAGAATACGCTAAATCCAATTAGCCTCTGATTTTTCTACTTCCCTTACGAGGCTAACCGCTGGGTACATGCGAAGCAAGGGTGCTGGAAAGGGTGGGTTCTGGTTTCACCAACAAGCCTCCGTAACACCTGAATGGCTTCAGAGTCAAAGGGTGGAATTAACTTCAGCTTAAAAGATGTATTGTTTCCAAGCATCTCTGGGGTTTTTTTATACTTCATTTAAAAATAACTTTTAGCATCTTCAGAGAGATGGGAGAATAGTTTTCTAGAAGTCTGCTTCCCATTTCACGCCAATAGAGCATCGCGGGTACTCAGCCAGTCATGCCAACTCTTGGCGACCCCATAGGCTGTAGCCCACCAGGCTCCTCTGTCCATGGGATTTCCCAGGCAAGAATACTGGGGCAGGTTGCCATTTCTTCCTCCAGGGGATCTTTCTGACCCAGGGATCAAACTCGCGTCTCCTGCTTTGGCAGGTGGGTACTTTACTGGTGAGCCACCTGGGAAGCCTAAAATACGTCATACAGTTTCCTAAAAAAACCTCCTCCCACATATTCATCATTTTATAGCACATATTTTGAAAAACAAATTGGAAAAACTCAGCAATCTCTAATTAACAGGTAAAATCAATTGGTTATATGCTATTTCTTAGATTTTTTCTTTTCATTAATCTTCAGTAATCCTCAACATAAAAAAGCTAATTCCAGCTGCCACCCACGTGCCTGGCTCCCAACTACCAAGCCAGGTAAGAAACTGTAATATGCCTGTTAGCGTGCTGAGAAGAAAGTGGTCGTCTATTGCAACAGCCAAAAATGTGTAAGCATCATGCCACATTAAATCCATATCCTTGGTAATGCTAAGAGTTTCAACCAGGAAGCAATGCTTGGTGATTTGAAGGCAGTCATGAAGTGAGTACAATACAACACAATCAAAAGATCTCCAACCCAGCAATCAAACCACAAACTGGCATCTATCTCTTTTTCACTCCTAAAATAAATTGGATCGTATTTCTCCCAGCCTGGGTAAGGGGCCATCCACAAAGCATCACGAGTAAAAAAGAAGAAAATGATATGAAGGAGTGAAGGAATCATTAAGAGCTCGGCATTCAAAGCACAGAAACAGCTTAAATGTCTTCTGAAAACTGACCGATAATAGAGGAATAAGAAACAGTCTTCATGAACTAAGTATTTCATTTTCCTCTTTGTTTCTGGACTAGCAGTTAAGATTTTAGCCAATGTCCCCTAAAGGTATATTTATTGCATTTCACTTAAAATTTTTTTTTTTAATGTGGGCCATTTTAGAAGTCTTTTATTGAATTTCCTACAATATTGCTTCAGTTTTATGTTTTGGTTTTTTGGCTATAAGGCATGTGAGATCTTAGTTCCCTGAGTAGGGACTGAACCCATACTCCCTGCATTGGAAGTCTTAACCACTGGTCCGCCAGGGAAGCTCGAGGTGTATTTATTCTAGATGCAGTATCTCCATCCTCCATGCCCATTTTGCTTCTCCTCCCCTAACTCTGCTGCTGACCTTTCATTTATTGGACTGTGGGCTCTGGGAATTCTTCAGGGTCAAGGCGACACCACTCTGAGAAGAGTGGAAAGGGCCCTCCCAACTGCCTGGGGTGAGACAGACTCTTCTGGATGTCCCACAAGCTCCCAGAAGCCAGGTCATGCTAGCTGAAGTCTTCCACAATTACAGCATGTTCAATTATAAGGGATTTCCCAAGATAAAAAGTATGATATCAAACAAGGGCTTATCTGTCCTCCCAAACCCACACCCTAATGAGACATTTCCAGGATTCTGGCATGTGAAGGTATTAATCAGAGTGAGAACAAAACTGAGCAGGAACCATGGACCTCATTTTACGTAACAGCCTGGGCTTCTGAGGGCCCGCCCTTAGGTTTAGATCCATGAATAGCGGTGCGCTGGCCCCTGGTCCGTGATGATACCCCAGCCCTTGCCAGAAGCTGGAAGCCCGGGGCAGGTTTATTTTACAGCTAGTGAAGAGGAGCTCGGTAATAAGAGGAAGCCCCATCAGTCAGTGGAGGTTGATTCAGGGTGGACATGTTACTTTATTGAACAGATACCCCGGAGGAAGGCTTCGTTTGCCTTGTGTGAACCTGCATCCGCGCTAGATTAGATTGAACATTAACCCTCACACAAGCTCACCGACTGCACAGAAGGTTTCCGAGACTTCCATAATGACAAAATCTTCTTCCCAGAAGAAACGAAACTGCACTTAACTTCTGTAGACAACGATGATATAACCAACAGGACGGTCTCATTTCTAACGGAAAACTGGGATTCGAGGAGATGACCAACAGCAGGCAGTTTGCACTACATTCTGAAGAGATCCAGAGTTGCCTGCGGAAGGTCTCTGAAGAGCTGATGATGGGACTGTCACATGGTGTCCCCCAGAGAGGCTCTTTGCCTTTCTGAACTCTAAAGGGGTCCCCTTTCTTTGTCCCAAACCTAGCAAGTGACGGCGAGCAACACCCCTAACACACACAGGGAGACTCGGCGCTGTGGATTCACCAAGCCTGAGCGAGCTGCTCTGCCAGGCTATGGGTGTCTCCCAGGATCTACTTTAACGATCTGCCCGACAAGAACTAAGCACTGATTAAAAGGTAAGAACCCTCAAGATCTGAGAAGAGAATTACTCTCTAAGAGCTTGCGGGATCCCCTTCACTCCTGGAGCTTCTGCAGACACTGGGCCTCCTCGGGGCAGGGTGAGCGGCTGTCCCCTGCCAGCTGGGGACACAATGCAGTCCTGGCCTTCCCTGCCAGCCCTTTAACAACTGCCACTTCTTAGCCGGGGCCCCTCTGGTCTTAACAGGAGCATCCTCTGACTTTTCCAGCTGGGAGAGCCCGCACTCTCTAAATGCCAGGAGGAATAGCAGTGATCTGCTAGTACCTTCCAAAATACGAGGGAGGGGGAGAGCGGGAAAAGGGGACACAGGCATCCTAAAAAAAGCACACCTGGCATGCCTTCTCGTGATCTGTGTTAGAACCAAACCAAAGTCCTGTTGGAGACTCATGAGCAGCTGAATTTGGGGAGAGGGCTGTGTTAGCCACTTCCTGCAGCCCCCCTCCACCCCACCTCCCCAGATTACAAAGTAGCCGGCACCCTTCGCAACTGACAGGCTACATTTGGCAGCTCTGAGAGAGGCCTTTGTCAGCGGTCCCCACACATCAAGTTTACCTCTCCAGATGCTCCCTGAGCCCATGCATTATGGATGGACTAGGGATCCTTCAAAAATAGAAGCCCGGTGGGAGGACAAAGGCAGTCCCTGCCGGCACCGTCGGGGCTCTCGATCTCCAGGCCAGCCCGGGCGCTCAGGTGGCTACAGTCGCGCAAACACCCAGCCATTCAAGAGACACAGCACCCCGCCGCCACCACCTCTCCCTGCCTCTCGGGCACTAGCACCTCGAGCCCAGCCTTACCTGCTCCTGCTGTTGCACGGATTTCCCCGAAGCGCTGGGCTCCTTGGCTGTGGTCATGGTCCCCTGCTTCAGGGTGCACGCCGGCTCAGCGGCAGGTGCGGTCTGAGCGGGAGGACTTCGGGGCCCCCAGAGTCCAGCCGGCCGGCGGACTGGGGCTTAGTCCATACTTCCCAGAGCCAGCGACTGCTGGAGAGGGGGTGGAGGGGGAGGGAGGGCGAGTGGGTACGGCCGCCTAGTTCTCTCTTTTAAAAGCACAGAGCAGAAGCGGGGCGCTGCTGCGGCTTCGCGGGGCTTCTGCAATTAGCAACAGCCTCTGCAATCGCCACAGAAACAACGACCACTGCTTAGCAACCGGGCAAGTGGCGGCGCGGTGCAGGAAGGGGACCCGAGTGATGCGCGCCG
>SJYX01020281.1:85346-125483 GCA_006410675.1 Oreotragus oreotragus
CAAGAACACTAGGCGTGGCAATCTTGGCCTTTATTTTCCTTAAAATTCAGAAAACTTAACTATGGTCTGTCTTTTAAACTCAAAGAATCGTCTGTTTCTCTGCGAAAATCAACCAGGACCTCAAGGGTGTCTGATGGTTAAAAGAAGAAAAAAAAAAAAGGAAAGAAGCTGGTGATGACCTTATAGGAACTCAAGGGCTCCCTGCTCTGTCCTGAGCTCAAGGAGAGAGAGGGGCAGGGGCGGCCGGCCTGCGCTTGGGCCTCGTGTCCTCGAGCTCCGGCCTGACCCTGGGCACACGGCACCCGCCTGGCCGCTGCCCCTGGGTGGGCCGAGTGGTTGGTGGAGGTGCGACGCCCACTGGGGTCTCTGATGGTGCTGCGCGGTGGCCTGCAGGTAGGCACACCTGTGCTTTACAGGCCCAGGTTCCTGCTGCCCCTGCGTGGCACTGCCTGCCTCCCTCTGCCGCCAAAGGGCTTCAGGCCTGGGACACTCACTGGCCTGGGGGAGCGTGGCCATCGCCCCCAGCCCTGAGGAAGTGCTTCCCCTGGGCTCCAGGCGGTCCTGCCTCTGCCCCTGGGAAGCCAGTGCAGCATCTTGCAAAGAGAAGGCAGAGTAGAGCCGTATCCGGTTGAAGGTTTTAATAGAAGACTTCCTTGGCTCTGCTCCTTCCCTGACCCCCTGATCCCATCCTTCTATAGCAACAGATAGGCCAGCGCGATCCAAGGCCCCATGCCCTTTCCTGGAGGAGAGGGTCGAGCTCTGCTCCTGCAGGATTGCGGGGCCCCCCAACCACAGCCTGAAATTCAGCTCTAAGCGATTACTTGGCACCGATTCCAGAAGGTCAGGATGGGCAGCTGGGAGCTTGGCTGGCTCGGCCGAGAGTACAAAAATGGAAAAGCCCCGCGTGAGAGCCTGTCGCACAGTCCGGGTTCCCTTGGTGTTGTGTTTGTCTTTTGTTTAGACATCCCTGCAGGGAGGGGGGTTTCTGGGTGGGAACAGCACTGGTGTGCTCCGGGTGGGCCACACCCAGGGGGTCCGTAGCCCAGCGAGTCGCCCGTGTGGGCTGTGGGCAGTGTGCCAGGCCACACAGACGCTCAGGGGGCCAGTCGCTCTGGAGGGGAAGGGGCGGCCACTGTGGTGTGAAGTCCCCAGGCAAACCGGCCATCACAGCAGCAGCAAAGACTCAGGAAGGAGGCCTGGGGGGTGGGGTGAGCAGCGCCTCCTCCCCTAACACAGCTGTGCCCCGGCAGCCCCGCGGGCACCCCAGTGACGGGACAGACCAGCAGCCTCTGCGGCACAGTAGTTCATCCCTGAGCATCTCAGAACTGGTCTGTTCTCCCGGGTTTCCTCTTACGTCGGAACCCCTGGGGTGGGTCACATCTTCCAACCATCAGTTCCCGTCTCTGAGAGCATCCAGCGCTGACTTGCAGGGGCCATGACCGCCACCCAGCACCGCTGTCCAAGGACCGGACGCGAGAGCACCCGCCTGGCCGCTGCCCCTGGGTGGGCCGAGTGGTTGGTGGAGGTGCGACGCCCACTGGGGTCTCTGATGGTGCTGCGCGGTGGCCTGCAGGTAGGCACACCTGTGCTTTACAGGCCCAGGTTCCTGCTGCCCCTGCGTGGCACTGCCTGCCTCCCTCTGCCGCCAAAGGGCTTCAGGCCTGGGACACTCACTGGCCTGGGGGAGCGTGGCCATTGCCCCCAGCCCTGAGGAAGTGCTTCCCCTGGGCTCCAGGCGGTCCTGCCTCTGCCCCTGGGAAGCCAGTGCAGCATCTTGCAAAGAGAAGGCAGAGTAGAGCCGTATCCGGTTGAAGGTTTTAATAGAAGACTTCCTTGGCTCTGCTCCTTCCCTGACCCCCTGATCCCATCCTTCTATAGCAACAGATAGGCCAGCGCGATCCAAGGCCCCATGCCCTTTCCTGGAGGAGAGGGTCGAGCTCTGCTCCTGCAGGATTGCGGGGCCCCCCAACCACAGCCTGAAATTCAGCTCTAAGCGATTACTTGGCACCGATTCCAGAAGGTCAGGATGGGCAGCTGGGAGCTTGGCTGGCTCGGCCGAGAGTACAAAAATGGAAAAGCCCCGCGTGAGAGCCTGTCGCACAGTCCGGGTTCCCTTGGTGTTGTGTTTGTCTTTTGTTTAGACATCCCTGCAGGGAGGGGGGTTTCTGGGTGGGAACAGCACTGGTGTGCTCCGGGTGGGCCACACCCAGGGGGTCCGTAGCCCAGCGAGTCGCCGGTGTGGGCTGTGGGCAGTGTGCCAGGCCACACAGACGCTCAGGGGGCCAGTCGCTCTGGAGGGGAAGGGGCGGCCACTGTGGTGTGAAGTCCCCAGGCAAACCGGCCATCACAGCAGCAGCAAAGACTCAGGAAGGAGGCCTGGGGGGTGGGGTGAGCAGCGCCTCCTCCCCTAACACAGCTGTGCCCCGGCAGCCCCGCGGGCACCCCAGTGACGGGACAGACCAGCAGCCTCTGCGGCACAGTAGTTCATCCCTGAGCATCTCAGAACTGGTCTGTTCTCCCGGGTTTCCTCTTACGTCGGAACCCCTGGGGTGGGTCACATCTTCCAACCATCAGTTCCCGTCTCTGAGAGCATCCAGCGCTGACTTGCAGGGGCCATGACCGCCACCCAGCACCGCTGTCCAAGGACCGGACGCGAGTTGGGGGAGGAGAAGGCAGAAGGTTCCTAGGACCCTGGGCCTAACCAAGTGGGCGGTACCCCAGGCTGCTCAGCGTGTCCACTGCGGAAGGGCATGAAACCCTCAGGGCACTTCTATTTTACTTCTCGGTAAGGACCGTAAATGCGATCTTATCTCTAAAATGAATATGGATGTCATGCAAAGTTCACACACACTTGCAAGATTATACCTGATCCTTCAAAGGAGTCTCCTGCTGGCCCCGCAGCATCAGATCTCTTGGAGCTCCCCGCCCCCCAACGCACACACACCCCTCCTGCAACTCCTGTGTCTCCACGAGCCATTGATAGGGAGGAAACGCTCGCAAATGGCTGCTGGATAGACAGGCCAGGTGGTGCCGCTCGGAACCTTCCCGTGGGCCTTTCTGACACCAGGTGCCCAGAGCCCAGCTTTCCTGCATCCTTGACTTGGACCGCTTTTAAAAGAGAAAGGGCAGGACTTCCAGCCGAGCCAGACGGCATGGATGAACCCGGAGGTTCACTGAGTGAAGTAAGCCAGTCACAGACGGACAAATACCGCCTGACTCCACGGCTATAGAGGAATCTAAAATAGATTCATAGAAGCAGACAGTGGGATGGTTCTGCCAGGGGTGGGGTGTGGGGGGCGGCAGAAGCAGGGAGTGGCTGTGCAGTGTTTACAAAACTTCTACTCTGCCAGATGAAAAGGTTCTAGAGCTGCCGTAAACACCTGCTTCTGGTTAACAACCGTGTGTCGTATACTGACAAAGCTGTCACCTGAAGTACGTCAGAGAAAAACAAGTACCGTATCATTTCAGTCATACGTGGAGGACAGCAAACAAACAAAAATCAACACAAAAACACGTAGTGACCGAGAACAGAGCAGTGGTTACCAGAGGGGAAGGGGCGGAGGGAGCAGGATTCAGGAGGACCGAGTGGACATAGGCAGACAGTTTCCGGTGGTGAGCACGCGGCAGGGGACCCAGAGTCCAAACATGTTGTCCGCATGAAACATGCCATGTTATAAGCCCACGCTACTGTACCTTGGTAAAAACAAAGCTGTCGGGATTAACAGACACACAGTACTATATTCAAAGTAGATAGCCAGCAAGGCCCTACGGGACAGCACAGGGGACTCTACTTAGTCTTTTGTAGTCGTCTATAAGGGGAAAGATGGCATCACCGACTCGATGGCCATGAGTCTGAGCCAGCTCCAGGAGCTGGTGATGGACAGGGAGGCCTGGGGCGCTGCAGTCCATGGGCTCGCCGAGAGTCGGGCACGGCTGAGCTGAAGTGAAGTGAGAACGGAAAAGACTGAAAAAATAGATATAGACGTATGTCTGACTGAAACACTCCTGTACACCTGAAACTAACACACTGTAAATCAACCGTGGGCTTCCCTGATGGCTCAGTGGTAAAGAATCCACCTGCCAATCAGGAGATGCGGGTTTGAACCCTGGGTTGGGAAGATCCCCTGGGGAAGGAAAGGGCTACCCGCTCCAATATTCTTGCCTGGGAAATTTCATGGACAGAGGAGTCTGGCAGGCTATAGTCCCTGGGGTCACAGAGGTGACTAAACACCACCAACAAAGATCAGCTATACTCCCCAAAACCATCACAATATTGCAATACTGTAAACTAATTATCCTCTCATTATTAAAAAGAGAAGTTACGGCAAAAGCCATCACAATATTGCAATTATCCTCTAATTTTAAAAAAAATCAACTATATTCCAATTAAAAAGATAACAAAAATATATCTGAAAAAATGTCTGTTCAAAGGGTAGATCTCTTTAAGAGAGAGAGAGGGCTGCGTTTTATCCATGTTTTAAAATTAATTAGTATCCCCCTAGAACAAAAGCACCATGCCCCAGTTTACCCTTCAAGCTAAAGTGTGTCCTCCACACTTCCTTCAGAGCCTTGCTGCCTGCCTCAATGAGCATTACGTTTCTAGCGTCCATCCTTAGCAAAGGGACAAAGTCAAGGCTTACTTGCCTCACAATACCTGCAGTGACATTGGCCACCTGGGGCTGCCCTGTGCTAGCACCCAAGCCCAGCATGTCTGTGAGGCAGGCCCTGAAACTGCCCCATTTATGAAAGGAAATTGACATTTTGAGAATTTAAATATTACCAG
Organism: Oreotragus oreotragus; assembly: GCA_006410675.1. Lineage (NCBI taxonomy): Eukaryota > Metazoa > Chordata > Mammalia > Artiodactyla > Bovidae > Oreotragus > Oreotragus oreotragus. The sequence goes on from SJYX01020281.1 coordinate 90,130, forward strand.
CATCGTTAACCAGCAAGTAAGTGCCCAACCTAAGCTTGGGCAGGCCAGGGCTGGGGCTACCGTACTGCACTGGCTTGAAATGCCTGCACAGCAGAAGATGGAAGATACTTAAGTGGTCTGTGCCAGGAAGTACAGTGAGCACTGGACACCCGTTCCCTTAATTGATCCTTAAAAAGCTCTTAGACACACCTGGCATTAGCTCGCTAGGGCAGCCACAACAGAGCATCACGGGAAGCCCAGGATCACAGTGCTGGCGCCTTCTGAGGCCCCCATCTTTGGTGGCCCCTCTGTGTGTGCGCAACCTGCTCTTCATACAGGACACCAGTCATGGGGGTGTCCTGTATGTCTTCAGACATAGTCCCATTCTGAGGTCCTGGGGTTGCAACTTCAACGTGTAAATAAGGAGGTACACAGTTCAGCCCCCAACGTTCACTGTGAGCCCATTTCACTGATGAGGAAACTGAGGCTCGAAATGATTCCGCAGTCTTTCCAAAACCCACACAGTCAGTAATAAGCACCAGAGTTACTCCAAACAAGAGCAAGCTGCCTGACCAGCCTCCCAGTATCTGCGAAGTGGCAGGCAGCTCAAGGGTCTGCCGTAATGGCCCACTCTAGGCAAGTTCCTGCTGGGGGTCCCGGGAGGATCCCAGCGCAGTACAGACTAGCCCTTCCCAGGTGAGTGTTCCCTGAGCCAAGGGAGGGCAGAGAGAAGCAGGTGTGAGCAGAGCCTCCTCCCGCGACGCCTGCTCCTCGCCCCGCCGGCTCTTCCCTGCGCTTGCTGGACACAGGCAACTGAGCCTGGCAGAGCGCGGCAGCCCGCTGGCCAAGGAGGCCACCGCCAGCTGCTCGCCCTGCCGTGTTACCCACCTTCCTTTCCCACTGGGCCCATCGCCTGGCATTACCAGAAACCTCTCCCGCAGGCAGTCTCCCTGCGTGGACCCGAAGCCCCACAGTCCCGAGCAGGTGCACGGGGCTGGAGGCTTGGTCACGTGGGCGCCATGCAGCCTGCAGCCTCCTCTCCCGTCCAGTGTGCCCCAGACCGGCGGCTGGCATATACATACACTATACATACACTATACATATGCTATACATATACATACACGGAGAGAGAGATTGGTTACTTTATTTTTTATCTGGCTGTGTTGGGTCTTAGTTCTGGCATGCAGGCTTAATTGCCCCCATGACATGTGGGATCTCAGTTCTCTGACCAGGGATTGAACCCATGTCCCTTGCATTGGAAGACAGATTCTTAACTACTGGACAACATGAGAAGTCACGAGATTGGTTAGTTTTAGGAATTTAGGAAGTTGGCTCATTTGCTTGTGGGGGCTTGCTAATCTGAAATCTGCAGGGTAGGATTGTGCAGGCCAGCAGGCTGGAAACCCAGGAAAAAGGCCATCTGGAGGTAGAATTCTGTCTTCCTTTTGGGGAGGTTGGTCTCTTTTCTCTTAAAGCCTTCAACTGATTAGACCTTAAAGCCCACCCACACTAAGGAGGGTAATATGCTTTATTCAGAAGTCTACTGACTTAAATGTTAATCACATTAAAAAGCACCAGTCCTTCCCAGCAATACCTAGGAGACCAAATGCTGGTACCATGGGCCAGCTGCACTGACACAAAATCAACCATGACAGGCGATAAACAGGTGACTGGCAAAGTGTTCTGTAGGGGGAATATTCTTAATCTACTAATGCCGTTCTTCTCCTCTCCACTTTTCCCATCTTTCTACCTGAAATGTTTGCTACAGTTTTGAGTCATGGAATCCAGACCCTTCATGGGAGNGGTACCATGGGCCAGCTGCACTGACACAAAATCAACCATGACAGGCGATAAACAGGTGACTGGCAAAGTATTCCGTGAGGTGAATATTCTTAATCTACTAATGCCGTTCTTCTCCTCTCCGCTTTTCCCATCTTTCTACCTGAAATGTTTGCTACAGTTTTGAATCATGGAATCCAGACCCTTCATGGGAGAAAACAGAAAAGCCATCAGATTCCTGAGCTTCTTTCCTCCAAACGTTTTATACAGAAGACAGAGAGAGACTTCTCTCTTCCATAAGCCACCATGACTTGGGTATTCTGTCATGTACAACGTGAGCTCAAATGAACACAGGACCAACTCCTCTTCTGTCTTCTCTTTTTATTACTCCCAGCAGTTTTGCTAGGAGTATCCCCCTAAAATTGCAGCCAGTTAGGAAGAAACAGGAGCTGGTCTTACCTATTTATTTATTTGGCCACGTGTGTGGCTTGTGGGATTCCTGACCAGGGATCACATCCACATCCCCTGAAGTGGAAGCATGGAGATTACTCCCAGCAGTTTTGCTAGGAGTATCCCCCTAAAATTGCAGCCAGTTAGGAAGAAACAGGAGCTGGTCTTACCTATTTATTTATTTGGCCACGTGTGTGGCTTGTGGGATTCCTGACCAGGGATCACATCCACATCCCCTGAAGTGGAAGCATGGAGCCTTCACCCCTGAGCTTCCAGGGAAGTCTCCGATCCATCTTAAGAGGCCTGATAAACGTATGTTGGTTTCCAGATGCAGCAAATAAGTGAGTTTCTAAGTCAGGTCCCCCTGAGTCAAACCTGATTCACTTCTTATTTCATAAATAAAGTTTTACTGGAACACAGCTGAGCCCATTCACTCACACGTTGTCTAATGAATGCTTTTGTACTATAGTGGCAGAGTTGAACTTGTGACAAAGGCCATGTGACTTGTAAGGTATAACATTATCATCTGATGCTTTGCAGAAAAAGTTTGCAGACCCCAGGTCTAGAGTGACCCTGTTACTTGTCAGTTACAGTTATGTGCCCTCACTCAGAATCACANACTCACACGTTGTCTAATGAATGCTTTTGTACTATAGTGGCAGAGTTGAACTTGTGACAAAGGCCATGTGACTTGTAAGGTATAACATTATCATCTGATGCTTTGCAGAAAAAGTTTGCAGACCCCAGGTCTAGAGTGACCCTGTTACTTGTCAGTTACAGTTATGTGCCCTCACTCAGAATCACAAAATCAATAGAAAAAAAGCTGCATCCAAGTAGACCATTCCTCTGATTTCCTAAAAGGAAAGACCATGGGGAAAAAATCCTAACAGTTTTTTGCCATCAGCCTCCTCTCTTCACAGGAAGACAAATGTTTCCACACAGTTCCCCTCTGGCACTGCCGCCAGAGAGTCTCATTTCTCATAGGGAGACTGAGACCTGACCTGTGACCCGCCACTCGCCCTCACCTGTGTACATCCTGACAGCGTTCTCTCCAAAGGCCACAGCGGACCCATGGAATGGAGTTCATTGCCCTGGAAGCAGGAATCTCCCTTGGATCTGGGAGTACTGAAAGCATTCAAATGGCTTGCAAAATCCATACCTCCATCACCTAGAGCAAGTGTTTGATACTGCTTGTTCGGACAAATGAATATGGTGTATTCAAAGGAATTCAATGATAAGTTTCATCTGAGTGATTTTCATCTTTCCCTAAAAGATGCTTCCTGCACTGATGATAAACCTTTACAAGGTAAGGTAATGCTACCCACTCTCCCTGGAGATGAGGCCACAGGACGCCTGACCTGAGCCAGTGTGTCCAGCTGTTGGAGAAGCCTCCAGGCCCCTGTTTACAGATATGTTACTGTGTGCTAAGTGCTTTCCACGTAAGTCAGGAAATCTGCTCTCGGAGCCTCAGAGCCTAACGGGAGATGCAAACTTGTAGCAAATGCATGTCTTCTGGTCCCGCCTTAGGAAGCACTCCCTGGTGGCTCCGACGGTAAAGAGCCAGCCTGCAGTGCCGGAGACCCGGGTTCCATCCCTGGGTTGGAAGATCCCCTGGAGAAGGAAATGGCAACCCACTCCAGTATTCTGGCCTGGATAATTTCATGGACAGAAGAGCCTGGCGGGCTACAGTCTGTGGGGTTGCAAAAAATCGGACACAACTGAGAGACTGACGCTTTCACTTTCTTTCTCTTAGGAAGCACTAGGAGAAAGAGGTGGTGGTGGAGGTAACGAGGGGGTTTGGAGGCAACCTGGGCGCCCATCCTTGTGGAGGGCCGTGTAAAACACTCTGGACACATGCCAGTCAACACTAAGCCGTGATGAGCAGCAAGGCCATGTGGATACACAGCAGCATGGACGGATTACAGACACAGTGCTCAAGGCAAAAACGAAGAAATAGAAACGCATTCTGACACGCATGCACATATATGTGTAAATACATTGACACAAATAATGTGCACAAAACACGCATATATCCATAAACCTTTTAACAAATGAAAAATGCATTCGCACAAAGATACGTGTTTTGCAAAAATACAACCTGAAAGCTACCCAGCGGACGTGATATAACGTTTGCTGGTGGTGGGAGGGAAAGGGGGCTAGATTCTGAACTGGGAGGGAGGAAGAGAGGCAGGGAGGAGTGTGAGGCAAAGGAAGGTGGAAGGCAGAGGGGGGCTTTGCTTGGACCACAGATGATCACGTGATGTCAGCTCTACCTCTGTAAACCTCAGCTTCCTCTCCTGCAAGTAGGGTGGAGAAAAGTCCAAATAAAATGAATGGAGAGGGATTTGCCTGGTGGTCCAGTGGGTAAGAATCATCTGCCAGTGCAGGAGACGTGGATTTATCCCTGGTCCAGGAAGATCCTATGTGCCCCGGAGCAACTCAGCCCCTACGCCATAGCACTGAGCCTGTGCCCTGCAGCAAGACAGGGACTCCTGCTTGCTGCAACTACAGAAAGCCCGAGAGCACCACCAAAGTCCCAGTGCAGCCCTAAATAAATAAATATTTTTTTTAAAAAAGGGAACGGGTTGCTATTTCCTTCTTCAGGGGATCTTCCCAACCCAGGGATGGAACCCGAGTCTCCCACACTGCAGGCTGATTCTTTATCGTTTGAGCTACTGGAGAATGCTTTCTAAGGCAGGGCCAAAAGACATGCATTGAGAGCCCTCGGGAGCCCTGCACGGTCACTTGTACCATCTTAATTAAGCCTCCCAACAGTCCTAGGAAATAACTAATTCTTAATTTATAGATAAGGAAAAGGGGGATTCTGAGAGACTGATCACTTGCCCGAGATCACGTAGGCAATGGTTTGAAGGATGGGCCTGGTGTGGGTCCACGTGCAAGTCTAACTCTCCACTCTGTGTAGACCCATCACACTCCCTGAATTAGGTGTCCTCTGGCACGAATACCTTCCAGCTGGGAAACTCTATTGGGTGAGTCCCAGTAGATATTCAGGCTTGATAATCAAATCTGTGAAAACTGCCACTGTGCAAAAAAGTCTGAAACCGTCTCTCCCACACCTGGTCACACCGTGGGCTGTTCAATAGCAGTCTCGTCTCAACCGTCAGGGGGACCAGATGCAATACAAACTGTGTGGCATTTTAAAATCTCCTTTAAAAATGTGTCTGTTCCATGCCAAAGTAGCTTAATTCCACTCCAACTGCTGTCTTTCGCATCTCCCCCGACCCTTCTCGTATCTTGAAACCTGGCCAAAGAGCACTGGCAATGTGGTGCCCAGGCAGGTGGGCCACCTGGCACCCAGGCAGGCGGGCCACCTGAGCTGGCCGGTCACGGCCGGGCACTGCCCACTTCCCCTGGGAGCCTCACACTGCCGGGATGACCTTGGCAACAGCAGCCCGACAGACGTCCTGGTGACGGTCTGTAATGGCCCCAGGTTGAAGTTTCCAGGGCTGTTCGCAAGGCCCGCGGTGAACGAGCTCTCCTGCTAGTTGGGCAACAGCAGGCATGGAGGGGGACTCGGGTCTTCCCGCTGTCGCACTGTGGTCGGTGCCTCTGGATGGACATCCTCTAAGGAGCCCCTGGGCCATGCTCCGGGCACGCGCACCCCCTCCCCTCTGGGTTCCCAGGACCTCTGCTCAGCCCCTGCCGTCTGTCCCACGTGTGGTTACCTAGCACCAGAATCAGGATCAGGAAGAGCTCTCATACCCACGTAGGAAGGTACAACTTATATAACAAGTCCCTCCAAGCCTTTGAGTTCTTCTGCTTCATTTTCAACAGCAAATAAATAAGAAAACAGACTCCTGCAGACAACGTCCAGAAGAGGATCCGTCTGTGAAGCCACTGTGGTCCAGCTTTGCAGAACGCATTCGACCTGGCTTTGGGGATGAGTGTGAGTGAGTGTGCATGACCCCCAAGGGTCACGTCACACTGGAGATGCGCGTAAGCCATGTTGATTACACTTGGCAACTCCCCTTGGAAGCTAATACTGAAGCAAGGACATGAGCAGAGGAAGCTCAAGGAAAGCGTGTCGTCCACCGAAGAAGGGGCGCTAGTGTCTCCCCCAGCCCTCCAGTCCGGTGAGCTCCTACTCATCCGTCAACACCCAGTTCAAACGCCACCTCCTCCCTCCTCCCTAGGTTTCATCTCTCGCCTGACTGTTCTCCCGTCACAGCTTTTATGTCCCATGCTTGTGTGAAGTCTTGTTCATCGTGGCATCACGGCCCACTTCCCCATCTGGTCTCCTTGCCCCGTTGTGGATTTCTCCAGGGCAAAGCCTGGGAAGAATGGAGTGCCACATATCAGTTAGAGGAATGAGCTTTAAGGTCAGAATAATTTCTTATGTGCAAATCCCAGGTCCGTTTCCCTTGCTGGCCATATGTCAGCTGCCGATTCCAGGTTTCGGCTGTTAAATGCGCACACAGTAGACGGCTCTCAGTGCGTGGCCAGGACTAAATGAGCTCAACTACTAACCAGCGGACAGAGCAGGGGATCCAGAGGCTCTCTTCATTGCTGAACTGAGGTCACCTTAAGGAAATGTCTGCTTCTTCGTATGCCCAGCGCTCAGCACACAGGAAGCAACAGAAACATGGGAGTTTCAGGGAGAGAACTTCAGGAAAACTTGAGAGTCACTGCCACTGAAATTCAGAGGGCGTCTTTCTTCACACGAGCCNTGCAACTACAGAAAGCCCGAGAGCACCACCAAAGTCCCAGTGCAGCCCTAAATAAATAAATATTTTTTTTAAAAAAGGGAACGGGTTGCTATTTCCTTCTTCAGGGGATCTTCCCAACCCAGGGATGGAACCCGAGTCTCCCACACTGCAGGCTGATTCTTTATCGTTTGAGCTACTGGAGAATGCTTTCTAAGGCAGGGCCAAAAGACATGCATTGAGAGCCCTCGGGAGCCCTGCACGGTCACTTGTACCATCTTAATTAAGCCTCCCAACAGTCCTAGGAAATAACTAATTCTTAATTTATAGATAAGGAAAAGGGGGATTCTGAGAGACTGATCACTTGCCCGAGATCACGTAGGCAATGGTTTGAAGGATGGGCCTGGTGTGGGTCCACGTGCAAGTCTAACTCTCCACTCTGTGTAGACCCATCACACTCCCTGAATTAGGTGTCCTCTGGCACGAATACCTTCCAGCTGGGAAACTCTACTGGGTGAGTCCCAGTAGATATTCAAGCTTGATAATCAAATCTGTGAAAACTGCCACTGTGCAAAAAAGTCTGAAACCGTCTCTCCCACACCTGGTCACACCGTGGGCTGTTCAATAGCAGTCTCGTCTCAACCGTCAGGGGGACCAGATGCAATACAAACTGTGTGGCATTTTAAAATCTCATTTAAAAATGTGTCTGTTCCATGCCAAAGTAGCTTAATTCCACTCCAACTGCTGTCTTTCGCATCTCCCCCGACCCTTCTCGTATCTTGAAACCTGGCCGAAGAGCACTGGCAATGTGGTGCCCAGGCAGGCGGGCCACCTGGCACCCAGGCAGGTGGGCCACCTGAGCTGGCCGGTCACGGCCGGGCACTGCCCACTTCCCCTGGGAGCCTCACACTGCCGGGATGACCTTGGCAACAGCAGCCCGGCAGACGTCCTGGTGACGGTCTGTAATGGCCCCAGGTTGAAGTTTCCAGGGCTGTTCGCAAGGCCCGCGGTGAACGAGCTCTCCTGCTAGTTGGGCAACAGCAGGCATGGAGGGGGACTCAGGTCTTCCCGCTGTCGCACTGTGGTCGGTGCCTCTGGATGGACATCCTCTAAGGAGCCCCTGGGCCATGCTCCGGGCACGCGCACCCCCTCCTCTCTGGGTTCCCAGGACCTCTGCTCAGCCCCTGCCGTCTGTCCCACGTGTGGTTACCTAGCACCAGAATCAGGATCAGGAAGAGCTCTCATACCCACGTAGGAAGGTACAACTTATATAACAAGTCCCTCCAAGCCTTTGAGTTCTTCTGCTTCATTTTCAACAGCAAATAAATAAGAAAACAGACTCCTGCAGACAATGCCCAGAGGAGGATCCGTCTGTGAAGCCACTGTGGTCCAGCTTTGCAGAACGCATTCGAGCTGGCTTTGGGGATGAGTGTGAGTGAGTGTGCATGACCCCCAAGGGTCACGTCACACTGGAGATGCGCGTAAGCCACGGCGATTACACTTGGCAACTCCCCTTGGAAGCTAATACTGAAGCAAGGACGTGAGCAGAGGAAGCTCAAGGAAAGCGTGTCGTCCACCGAAGAAGGGGCGCTAGTGTCTCCCCCAGCCCTCCAATCCGGTGAGCTCCTACTCATCCGTCAGCGCCCACTTCAAACGCCACCTCCTCCCTCCTCCCTAGATTTCATCTCTCGCCTGACTGTTCTCCCGTCATAGCTTTTATGTCCCATGCTTGTGTGAAGTCTTGTTCATTGTGGCATCACGGCCCACTTCCCCGTCTGGTCTCCTTGCCCCATTATGGGTTTCTCTAGGGCAAAGCCTGGGAAGAATGGAGTGCTACATATCAGTTAGAGGAATGAGCTTTAAGGTCAGAATAATTTCTCATGGGCAAATCCCAGGTCTGTTTCCCTTGCTGGCTATATGTCAGCTGCCGATTCCAGGTTTCGGCTGTTAAATGCGCACACAGTAGACGGCTCCCAGTGCGTGGCCAGGACTAAATGAGCTCAACTACTAACCAGCGGACAGAGCAGGGGATCCAGAGGCTCTCTTCATTGCTGGACTGAGGTCACCTTAAGGAAATGTCTGCTTCTTCGTATGCCCAGCGCTCAGCACACAGGAAGCAACAGAAACATGGGAGTTTCAGGGAGAGAACTTCAGGAAAACTTGAGAGTCACTGCCACTGAAATTCAGAGGGCGTCTTTCTTCACACGAGCCCCAGGAGAGATCGGAACCTGATCATTCATTCTAGGCAACTTGTTCCCGGCAGAGATGTTCAGACCGAGTCAGCACACACAGAGCGCCTCCTGGAGCCTACGGGCTAGTGTGGTCACAGTGAACCAACCACTGAGAGGTGGAAATGTGGGTGTGGGCAGCCCTGAGGGCGGAGCAGCATCCACGGGAGGAGATGCAGGTCGGGACGGCGCCACGGTGGTAAAGTGGAAGCCAGGGCCTCCGGAGAACTTGGGGCTCCAGCCCACCTACGCTCATTTCAGCATCCAGCCAGGACCCTGTCCCCATGATGGGAGCTGCATGTCATCAAAACAAAGGCTCCCTGCCGTAAGGCAGTTCAGTTCAGTTCAGTTCAGTCGCTCAGTCGTGTCCGACTCTTTGTGACCCCATGAATCGCAGCACGCCAGGCCTCCCTGTCCATCACCAACTTCCGGAGTTTACTCAGACTCACGTCCATCGAGTCCATGAGAAACATGGGAGTTTCAGGGAGAGAACTTCAGGAAAACTTGAGAGTCACTGCCACTGAAATTCAGAGGGCGTCTTTCTTCACACGAGCACCAGGAGAGATCAGAACCTGATCATTCATTCTAGGCAACTTGTTCCCAGCAGAGATGTTCAGACCGAGTCAGCACACACAGAGCGCCTCCTGGAGCCTACGGGCTAGTATGGTCACAGTGAACCGACCACTGAGAGGTGGAAACGCGGGTGTGGGCAGCCCTGAGGGCGGAGCAGCATCCATGGGAGGAGATGCAGGTCGGGACGGCACCACGGTGGTGAAGTGGAAGCCAAGGCTTCCGGAGAACTTGGGGCTCCAGCCCACGTACCCTCATTTCAGCATCCAGCCAGGACCCTGTCCCCATGATGGGAGCTGCATGTCATTGAAACAAAGGCTCCCTGCCATAAGGCAGTTCAGTTCAGTTCAGTTCAGTCGCTCAGTCGTGTCCGACTCTCTGAGACCCCATGAATCACAGCACGCCAGACCTCCCTGTCCATCACTGTCTCCCGGAGTTTACCTAAGCTCACATCCATCGAGTCAGTGATGCCATCCAGCCATCTCATCCTTGGTCGTCCCCTTCTCCTCCTGCCCCCAATCCCTCCCAGCATCAGAGTCTTTTCCAATGAGTTAACTCTTTGCATGAGGTGGCCAAAGTACTGGAGTTTCAGCTTCAGCATCATTCCTTCCAAAGAAATCCCAGGGCTGATCTCCTTCAGAATGGACTGGTTGGATCTCCTTGCAGTCCAAGGGACTCTCAAGAGTCTTCTCCAACACCACAGTTCAAAAGCATCAATTCTTCGGCACTCAGCTTTCTTCACAGTCCAACTCTCATATCCATACATGACCACTGGAAAAACCGTAGCCTTTACTAGATGGACCTTTGTTGGCAAAGCAATGTCTCTGCTTTTGAATATGCTATCTAGGCTTAAGACAGAGGATCCAGCAAGTCTCTCACTGCAGATGAACACTTTGTAAAGGAGAAAGATGAAAAGGGGAAAACAATGACTGCTAAAGAGAAAAAAAAAAAAATCTTACATTTTAGAAATCAAGGATAAAACACACAAGGAAGGTATATTTCCTCAATTCATCAGACAAGCATGTGCCTTATTATGTCTTTTTAAGTTTCTTTTGCTGAGCATTAGAAGTAAAAGTCCTTAAGAACTGGAGCTCGGCCTATCAAATAATAAGAAGACCTGCCGTTGAGTACTGAATGTGAGTCTGACTCTCCACCGGCCCCCACAGGAAACAGGAAAGATGACTGCCTGCCGGGGAACACAGAGACAGCCACACGAAGACAACTGCAAGGTTCGTGTGAGGAAATTAGTTCTATCGGTTACTGTCCCAACCAGCATTCAAAGAGAAAGCCTACAATAAAACAGAAAATACAGGTGCAGACAGTTCCTAGGATGAGCATTGTTTTGTGAAACTTTTGTGAAATGAGGTCAGTGGTGAAATAGGAAGAAACCACTCTTCCAAGGTCTCTAAGAGAAACTGTCCCTGTGCATGGGCCTGTTTTCCCTTATCCTTTCTCTCCCTTTCCGAGAATTCTCGAACCTGTCACTTCTCCCAGAAGCTCTCAGGAGCACGCCAGAGTCAGCTCCTTAAGCAGGCTCAGGTTTCAACACTAGCAACTTCCCCTTTCCAACATCAGTTCACTTCAGTTCAGTCGCTCAGTCGTGTCCAACTCTTTGCGACCCCATGGACTGCAGCAGACCAGGCCTCCCTGTCCATCACCAACTCCGGGAGCTTACGCAAACTCATGTCCATCAGGCTGGTGATGCCATCCAGCCATCTCATCCTCTGCCGTCCCCTTCTCCTCCCACCTTCAATCTATCCATTTATGAAATGTGCCACTACACCAAAGCAACTGAAGGGCCTGCATGCGATGGAGAAGAAGCTCGCCTGAACGAATTAATGATGTCTCCTACATCTGAGACGCTCAGGTGAACTCTGGTATAGGAAGAGCACCCTTGGGATGAAAGTAGAACGCCAGGAAACTAGCTCTCAGAGAGGACGGAAGACTGGAGCCTACAAGACTCTGGGGGGTTTCCCACAGCCCACTCTGCGCAGGCTGCCAGGTGGGACACACCACAGCCGGTACAGTAGCGGTCACAGGAGACCAGAAAGGCTCCGGCTTTAAAGTGTTTTCCTCATCAAGACTTCAAAACCACAACTGCGCTTTTATCTTCTGTGCTTGCTATCATAAGCCTATTGATAACAGAGTCAGCTGACACAGATGAAAGACACCCCACTTCTCTATATCAATTGTAACTGAGGATCTGTCAATGGATCAAATGAACAGACCCACTCCCCTCAGAATTACTAACTTGAAGAAACCCAGGAAGATCATTTCTAGATTCAGGCTACGTTCTTCCCTGACTCTTTTCATCAGCTTTCAGAAACTGTTCTCATCCTTCAAATGAAATAAGTTCTTTTGACGAGCACAGATTGTTGCCATACCTCTAAAAGGGAGTGGAGCCAGCATGCTCACGGATTCAGGAGAATTAAGGATGGAGCGTGCTTACCTTCTCTTGGGGTTTTATGGTTTAATAGAAAATACCTGTATGTCCATAGAACTCCCCCTTTAAGCATCCCGGTTAAGATGAAACAGAAATCCAAAGCATGGGTGACTGGCCCAGGGTCTGTGGCCTGACCCAAGACCACCGATCTATAGCCATGTTACCCATGGTACATGTTGCAAGCCAATCCAATTCTCCCTTTCAGGAACTTGAATTCATGCAAACTCAGATGCCTCCTTTTCAAGCCCAGGTTGGTTTCCAATTTAGCATTTGGTGTTAGTGATGCGCAAGGCAAAGATTCCCCATACAGACTAATACCTAAGGATGCCCCAGGCGAGTCAACACCCCAGGGACCCTCCCCTCCTGGGGCTCAGATGGAATTCACACAGGATGTTTTTTAGAGGAAGAACAACTACAAACTGGTTCAGGTTCCCAAAGCCCAACATCGTTTTTCAACTTGCTGAGAGCTTTTATTCCATTCCACACGAGAGATTATTACTGGAAAATCCCGATTGGTCACCATTTCTTGTCTCTCTCATTTAATTTCTAGACATCTATTGAGCATCTACTATATACCTGGTCTTACTGAGCTACATGGCTGAAGAAGACTCTTGAGAGTCCCTTGGACTGCAAGATCAAACCAGTCCATCCTAAAGGAAATCAACCCCGAATATTCATTGGAAGGACTGATGCTGAAGCTTAAGCTCTAATAATTTGGCCACTTGATGTAAAGAGCCAACTCATTGGAAAAGACTCTGATGCTGGGAAAGATTGAGGGCAAGAGGAGAAAGGGGCAACAGAGGATGGAGATAGTTGGGTGGCATCACTGACTCAATGGATTTGAGTCTGAGCAAACTCCAGGAGATGGTGAAGGACAGGGAAGCCTATAGGAGTATATGCCGCAGCCCATGGGAATGCAAAGAATCAGACACAACTTAGCAACTAATCAACAACAAAGGGAGATACTGGGGAAACACAGATACAGAAAATACAACCTCGGCTTTGAAGGTCACCCAGCTTGGTGGGAAGGCAAACAAACAATCCATGTCTCCAGATGCACATGAAGGCACGTGTGTGCAGGGCTAAAGCAAAGGACCTGTGGTTCTCCAAGGCTTTTATAGGACATCCCGCTGGAATGATGGGGGCCAGNCACCCAGTCTGGTGGGAAGGCAAACAAACAATCCATGTCTCCAGATGCACGTGAAGGCACGTGTGTGCAGGGCTAAAGCAAAGGACCTGTGGTTCTCCAAGGCTTTTATAGGACATCCCGCTGGAATGATGGGGGCCAGGTGGACTAGTGTGGACAGGACTGAGCGGTGGGCTGCCAGTACAGTTGAATGGTGACGACGTGCAAGAAAGTCCTTTGAGGGGCTGCGGTGAGGTGTGGGGGAGGAGGCGGGTGAGGCTCGGATTATGAGGATCCTGTTTATTAAGGGGACAAGCTCTCCCCTGCAGACAACTAAAGAAACGTGTAGGCAATACAATGTCAGGAGCATATCTGCCATTTAGAAAGGTCTCTTCAGCATGTGGAGAATGAACTGGGACAGCAATTTAGGAGGTTTTTGGAGTCGTCCATGTGAGAAAGAAGTGCCTGAAGTAAAAAGGTGGGATGGATAAAAAACAAAAATTAAAATTGCATATCAGGGTCAACTTGAAAGAGGACATTGAGCGATTAAGAGTGAATCCATTTTCTTTGGATAAATTTAGGTGCAGCAACACAAATAATCCTCTGCAAGGCCCAGTACAAGGCATTGTCCACGTGAGGAACATTCACCACTCATGCTCACCTTTTATCCATACTTTCCCCTGGCGCTGCCGTGTGCCCACGTGGAACTTCCTAATAAGCAAGTCTGTAATGACGGGGATAAATCGTAATGATCACACCTCATTTATTTTTCAGCATCCCCTCCATCTGGTCATTCTCCCAAGCGCTGTGTTTTACCCAACCATTGTATTTCAACCTGAGGGCTCCTTGGTCCCTTATTTTGATTAATCTGGTCAGGGTGGCTGAAGGAACAAGAAAAGCTCATACACGTAGGGTGGACACTTGTGTCCCCCACAAATTCACACTGTTAAAACCTAAGCCCGACATGGAAACTTACATTACCATATGTAAAATAGATAGCCAACGGGAATTTGCTGTCTGGCTCAGGAAACTCAAACAGGGGCTCTGTATCAACCTAGAGGGGTGGGATGGGGAGAGGGATGGGGGGAAGGTTCAAAAGGGAGGGGATATGTGCATACCTGTGGCTGATTCATGTCGAGGTTTGACAGAAAACAACAAAATTCTGTAAAGCAATTATCATTCAAAAACAGGGATAAAACAAAACAAACAAAAAATCCCAAGTCCGACACGCTAGCATTTGGAGGTGGGGCGTTTGGGAGGTGATGAGGTCATGAGGGTGGAGCCTCGTGAGTGGGACCAGTGCCCTCTTACAAGACTTCTGGGGCCCCTTCCATCACCTGAGGACACAGCGAGAAACTGCCAGCTAGGAACCTCCAGGAAGCTGGCCCCCACCAGACACAGACTCTGCCAGAGCCTTGATCGGGACTTCCCATTCCCAGAACTGCGAGAAGTACATTTCTCTTGTTTATTCACTACCCAGTCCATGGTATTTTTGTTACAGCAGTCTGAACGCACTGAGTACACAGTTAACCCTGTGTTCTATGAACTCTGGGCGAGGAGGGATTTCTGGGAAAAATAAAGACCTACAATCTCAACGTCAAGGACGCTCTCTGGAGTCACATAAGACAGGGGTCCCCAACTTCCAGGCCATGGACTGGTACCTCCGGTCAGATCAGCGGTGGTGTTAGATTGAAGTGGACAATGAATGCCATGTGCTTAATCATCCTGAAACCATCCTCCCATCCCTGGGCCATAGAAAAATTGCCTTCCATGAAATTGGTCCCTGGGGCCAAAAAGGTTGGGGACCGCTGGCTTAGGAATGCGGTGCCCACTGCGTCGGCATAGAGTCTGCTCCCTGCACAGCTGTGTGCGTCTGGGTGAGTCACGGCCACCTTCCACCCACAGCACCCCAGCCTGGGCGCCAGGGGGCAGGCGGGTGCTCACCTTGCTCACTGCTACATCTAGTACAAGCATACAGTAGGTGCTCCCAAAAATGTCGTGGCCCTTGAGACAGTGAGAGGACTGAGCCAGCTGGAGGGGGCGCAGCGCCTCCGACTCCACTGTGAATCAGGCACGGTTGGTGTCCTGCGAGCCACTGGTCCACAGATGGAACCCAGACTACTGTCATCGGCTTGGTGACCTCCTGCCTGTATTTACAACAGGTTCCACATACAGAGCTTCATCCCACAGGAGCTGGGAGCTAGGAGTCAGTGCCTAGATGGTTTATGAAGTCTGTGAAATATTTTCCAGCCTCGGTTGATGACAGCGTTTTATTTGTCACTGGATACTCTTACTGTAACCCATCTCACACTGCTTCTTCATCACCAGGCTCCGCTTTCCCACATGGTGTGTTTTCTTCCTCCTTCCATCAGCTTCCATCTAGCATCATCTTCTTCCCTGAAGTGCCTTTTTTTTTTTTTTTTTTTCCCCTGCCACTCGACAAGCCTCTCTCTTCAAATGGGTCTGCACTCTTGACACTGTGTATTCACTGAATTCCACAAGTACAAAGAGAGACAGACAAGAGCTTGTCAGTCTCAAAGAGGCAGAACCCGGGACACTGAGCTAATTTTAAAAATCAGTCTTTCCTGAAACTTGCATCTGTATCATTCCCTAGCCCACGATTTTCATGTTTCATAACTCCCTGTCATGTCACTCGACCTGCAACCAGATTTCTTTGAGTGTCCATTAGAATGCCAACTCCAAAAGGGCATGAAGTTGGAATCTGCTTTATTCACTGACACATTACAAGCGCTTCAGCGTTTGCCACATAGTAGGTGCTCAATAAATACCTGTGGAAACATTCATTGTTACAGAGGCTTTCTTCCCTGCCATTTGCAGGGAGTAAAACTTGGAGGGATTCATCACATAGACGAAATCACTTTTTTAAAAAATATAAATTTACTTATTTTAATTGGAGGTTAATTACTTTACAGTATTGTATTGGCTTTGCCATACATCAACATGAATCCGCCACAGGTATACATGTGTTCCCCATCCTGAACCCCCCTGCCTCTTCCCTGTATGCGAGATAGCAAAAGAGACACAGATGTATAGAACAGTCTTCTGGACTCTGTGGGAGAGGGTGAAGGTGGAACGATTTGGGAGAATGGCATTGAAACATGAAATCACTTTTGATGAATCATGCCTTCCGTGTAGAGGACAACTTTTACCTTTACACAGGATCTCATCACCATTCAAACCTGCCTTAAGAAGTGGTCAAGGCATAAACCGTCTCCTCCCTAGAGAAGAGCTGCTGAAGGCTGCACGTGCCCAGGGAGGTGGCATGCCAGGTCTCAGGTCCCTCGGTGAGGTCGCAGCCACCCCGTGTGGCTCTGAGTCCTCTGCACGTGGCTGTGATGCCTACAGTGGGAACACGGCTGGTGCGTCTGGGGGAGCGGGGGTGCGGAATCACTGGCTTCGCCCAGCCAGGCGGGCAGAGTGGCACCGAGTCCCACGTCCGGTTCACTTGCCCTGTATGTCGTGTCTTCCCAGGTCTGGCCCCCTGCCTGCCTGCGTCCCATGTCTACACCCCTTGCTCACCTCTGGGCGGAAGATTCGCATAGCGCAGCTCAGTTGCTGGACTGCACCGAGTAAGGATCCATCACACCCTCGATAAGTCTCGGGATCCAGCAAACTTCTCCCGGCTCCAAAGACCACGAGCTGGGGGCCCAGTGGTGGTGGGGGTGGTGAGCGCGTGGCCAGGAGGAGGACCAGCTCTTCTCAGATGCACAGTGGCTCAGGGCATCCAGTGAAGACCCGGCACGTTCCTACAGATGACCATGGCTTTGCCCCTTTTACCAGACTCATTTTCTAGAGGAGAAAGTCTCTGTCAGGTCGGGGGCCAAATCCTCTAAAACGATTCCGATTCCTTCACGGTGGATCCCACACCTTCACCTTTACTATCTTCAGGCTTGCAGAAATAGAAAGAGCAGGGGTGGCTCTGGACAAGCTTCCTTACAGGATGCAGGGCCTGGCCCGCCCTTCCTGTTCACCCCGCGCTCTGCTCTTCCTGCTCTGCCGGACGCTGCCGTCTCATTAGGGAAGGCGGCAAGTGGCAGGAGGCCCTTCTGCCAGCCCGTTGGGGGTCTGGTTCCAGAAGCGTGGCCAGGTCCCTCTGCTACCCTCAGCCCCTGTCTCCTCCTCAGTCCCCTGCTTGCTGTCTTCCCTTGCTCACGGAATTCTCGGGGAATAAGTGATGACAGCAGAGGACAGGGCCCCACGATGCGTGTCCAGCGTCATACGGACATCACACTGACCTCAGACAGATGCCGTAAACTTTAACCCGGGAGGCCTTTTATACTAAGTAGGATCAAACCAGTCCACCCGAAAGGAAATCAACCCTGAATGTTCATTGGATGGACTGATGTTGAAGCCGAAGCTCCGATCCTCTGGCCACCTAAGGTGAAGAGCCGACTCACTGGAAAAGACCCTGATGCTGGGAGAGACTGAAGGCGGGAGGAGAAGGGGGTGACAGAGGATGAGACGGTTAGATGGCATCACCGACTCAATGGACATGAGTGTGAGCAGGGTCCAGGAGACAGTGATGGACAGGGAGGCCTGGCGTGCTGCGGTCCATGGGGTCACAAAGAGTCGGACACGACTGAGTGACCGAACAGCAAGACAACAGACCCAGCCATCAGGGAGAGCAAGCAGACGTGGCCTCGGAGAGGCCAGGGGCATCAGGAGAGCAGAGCTGCCTCCGGATGGTCCCCAAGGCCACAGCGACTTTCCACCAGGAAGGCACAGATGGCCTCGGAGGAGGGACGGTGCCACGAGAGGGCTGGCTTGAAGGCCACCTGGCAGCTCACTGGATATCTGGGGAGCCTTGCCTTAAAATTCAGGTCTTGTCAGTAATTTCCTTGCCTGGAAGAGAATGCCCTTTTCCAAGTCACTGGAGAGATAGAGGCCATCTCCTTGCAAGGCCATCAGACGACGTGCTGCCTACCTCTACTGCAGCGTCTAGTCTACCTTCCATAATGGTCCGAGGCATGCGTGACCTGCACGGTCCCAAGAACCCCGAGGCTCAGTCTCTGTCCTGAATATGCAGCCAAGGGATTAAGCATCATAAACCATTTTACTCATGGCTGCTTCGAGGCATGACGGATAAAACTGCCCCAGACTGCTGATGAAGCTGGAGGCGGCCTGGGGACCTGGGCCGGGGGATCCCTTCCTCTTCCTCATCACTAGACAAAGCTGTCTCCCAGCTCAGTGACTGCTCCTTCCCTTTCTGTAAAACGTAAGGACTCTTTTCAGTTCCACGGTCTTGGAAAATTGAATCCTTTCTTTTCTAACCTGCGGCATTCAAGCTATGAAATATTTAGCACACTGATCAACTGCAGATATATTTGAAAACCATATGGAGGAATTAGCTATATTTTCTTCGAGGTGTATTTCTGTATGACAGGGAATAACCGGTGACAAATGGCTCTTGAGAATGGAAGGATAAACGGGTTTATGAAGGTAGAGCCCGCATCTTTCTTCTCACCCGTCTGTCAGAATGAAAAACATGCCAGAGTTTTCCTACAAAAAGTTAAATTGTTATCTCCTTACACACTTTGCCTTTTCTATATTCTAAACACACCAGTGCTCTGCGTATGTTTCAGAAACACACAGCAGGAATAATCAGGCTTAAAATGAAACGAGCACCGCGGCATTGTGATACCAATGCTTTTTCTCATGAAAAATAGAAGAACCTACGAGGCGTCTCAAAAATTATAATACTCACTGTGCTGCCATCTCTTCACTTTTTAAAAACACTTCCTCAGGAAGAGTTACTATAGCTGTGTTTTAAACACACAGACACACATATACACGGACATACCTTGGAGATACTGTGTGTGTGGTACCAAACTACCACAATAATGTGAATACTGCAAAAAAGCAAGCTCTGTGAAACTTTTGGTTTCCCAGCGCACGTAGAAGTTCTGTTTACACTGTACTGTAGTCTGATAAGCGTGCAGTAGAGGGTTCTCAGGTGGCACAGTAGTAAAGAATCCATATGCCAATGCAGGAGATGCAAAAGATGTGGCATCGATCCCTGGGTTGGGAAGATCCCTTGGAGGAGGAAATGGCAACCCATGCCAGTAGTCTTGCCTGGAGAATCCCACGGACAGAGGAGCCTGGCGGGCTGCAGACCATGGGTCACAAACAGCTGGACATGGCTAAGCGACTGAAAGCGCACTCACATCGTGTGCAACAGCATTATGCCTGAATAAACAACATAATGCTTAATTTTAAAATGCTCTTTTGCTAATTTTCTAGTGGTGTTTGGGGATTTTCTGTGTATAGTATCATGTCTTCTGCAAACAGTGAGAATTTTACTTATTTTTAAACTTTTATTCCTTTTATTTATTTTTCTTGTCTGATTGTTGTGGCTAGAACTTCCAATACTAAGTTGAACATAAGTGGTGAGAGTGAGCATCCTTGTCTTGTTTCTGATCTTAGAGGAAATGCTCTGAGCTTTTCACTACTGAGCAAGCCGTCAGCTGTGGGTCTGTCATGCATGGTCTTTATTATGTGGAGATATATTCCCTCTATGCCCACCTTTTGGAGAGTTTTATCATAAACGGTGTTGAATTTTGTCAAAAGCTTTGTCTGCATCTGTTGAGATGATTATGTGGTTTGTATTTTTCAATTTGTTGATGTGGCATATCACATTAATTTACGGATACTGAAAAACATTTTGCATCCTTGGGATAAATCCCATTTGATCATGGTGTATGATCCTTTTAATGCATTGTCAGATTCAGGTTGCTAATATTTTATTGAGGATTTTTGCATCTATGTTCATCAGTGATACTGACTTGTAATTTTCTTTTTCTGTGATATCTGTGTCTGGTTTTGGTATCAAGGTGATGTTGGTCTCATAGAATGAGTTTCAAAGTATATGTTCCTTCCTCTGAAATTTCTTGGAATAGTTTGAGAATGACAGGTGTTAATGCTTCTCTAAATATTTGACAGAATTCACCTGTGAAGCCATCGGATCCTGGACTTTTGTTTGTTGGGAATTTCTAAATTACTGATTCAATTTCAGTACTGGTGGTTGACCTGCTCATATGGTCTCTTTCTTCCTGGCTCAGTCATAGGAGAGTGTACCTTTTCTAAGAAGTTGTCCATTTCTTCTAGGTTGTCTATTTTATTGCCATATAGCTGTTCCTGTGTGCTGTGCAAAGCTGCTTCAGTCGTGTGAGACTCTGTGTGAAGCTCTGGACTCGCCAGTCCATGGGATTCTTCAGGCGAGAATACTGGAGAAGGTGGCCACGCCCGCCTCCAGGGCATCTTCCCCACCCAGGGCTCAAACCTGTGTCTCTCAGATCTCCCACGCTGGCAGGCGGGTTTTGTTTTTATCACTAGTGCCAGTTGTCCATAGGAGTCTCTTATTACCTTTTATATACTTGTGGTGCTGGCTGTAACTTCTTTTTTCACTTCTGATTTTACTGATTTGGCTGACCACCATCTGAGCCTTCAGTGAACTGAAACCTTTTTGCTGGTGGAGGGCTTGAAATATTGTGGGATTTACCAAAATGTGACACAGAAAAACTAAGTGAGCCAAGGCTGTTAGAGAGATGCGCCAACAGACTTGCTCAATTAAAGGTTGCTACAGGCCTTCAATTTGTTAAAAAAAGAAAGAAGCAATATCTGTGAAGCACAGTAAAATGAGGCCTGCCTCTGTGTGTACAGACACAGATACTTAGTGTCCAAGTTTAACCAGTCTTAAGCATATAAGTCAGTGGCAGTAAGTACATTCACAAGGTTGTACAACCATCACTCCTATCTGTGTTCAAGCTTCTCAGCATTGCAACATGAAAATCCCTAACCACTAAATAATAAGTCCCTCCTTCTCTCCTGACAGCCCCTGGTAACCTCTAATACTTTCTCTCTCGATGAATTTGCCTCTTCTAGATATTTCAGATAAGCAGAATCGTAGAGGATCTGTCCTTTTTGCCTGGCCTGTTTCACTTGGCATAATTTTTCAAGGTGATCCGTGTTGCAGGACGGATCAGAACCTCACTGGTGGCAGCCCTTTATGTGAGCAGGCCACGTGTTATCTGCGCATTCAACAGCTGATGCACCCACGTTGCTTCCACCTCTCGGCTGTGCATCCTGCTGCAGTGGGCACCGTACTCACTGTCTGAGGGCCATGCTCAGTGCCCAAGGCCCTGCTTTTAATACTTTGGGATACTTCGACTGTTTTTAATTTCAGAAATACAATCAATTGGCTGAAATCTGCATGAGTTATCCACTTATGTTCTGCAAATCACCTCACAGTTCTTCCAGAATTCAGTCACAATTACCACACTGGTCTATAAATCAGCTAAGACCCACCTGTAATAGGTTCCTCTCAACTCCATAGACCACGCGGGGATCTGGGACTCAGCCCTCATTCTCCTGTGACCATGATCCGGTGTCTTCTCTTGACTCAGTCCCCATTTGTCAAACAGGGCAAATAATACTTGCCTTGTGTATCTAATGTGATTGTCATGAGGATCAAACGAGGTAATGTTTAGGAAACCTTTGAAATGCAGAAAAGCTCTTTGTAACACAATTATTATTTTTGAATTCGAAAACAGCTGTTTTCATGCTTCTGGAAAGAGGACTGAAACGATGTGGGTCCAGAAACACCTGTTCCCTTGTCTTTGTGATATCAGGATAACAAGCCAGCAGCAGGCTTCCCTGGTGACTTAGTGGTAAAGACTCTGCCTGCCAATGCAGAAGGCACGGTCCCCATCTGGGAAGACCCACGCCATGGAGCAGCTAAGGCCATGAGCCACAACTATTGAGCCTGTGTCTAGAGCCCGGCAGCCACAACGACTGAAGCCCACATGCCCCCGACAAGAGAATCCACCACAAAGAGAGGCCTGCATCCTGGAACTAGAGAGACGCCCCCGATCGCCACAACTAGAGAAAGCTTCAGCAGCAGTGAAGACCCAGCACAGCCATAAATAAATGAAATTGTGGGTACACACACAGACACACAAGCCAGCAACCAACAGCACAAGGACCAGTTTAGCTCATGTAGATGGCGCGCATCTGATATCTGCCCATTGTGCCCGCATATACCCGGGGTTCCCTGGAGCTTCCTCTGAGTCCTTCCTGCTGGACCGTCTGACCGTCTATCTGGGAAGATACTAGGAGCATCAAGGACGCTCCAGGTCTGTCTGTGGAGGCCTGCCTTCCGGGCATCCCCTGTGTTCTTGGAATTCCCTCGGTACCCTGTGCTACATGAGCTTCATAACAGACATTATCTATTTTCTGTTATTATTACGATTCCTCTTTGCCTGGAAAGGAGGGTGAGTTCCTTGAGTAAAGGAGCCACGCCTACCCCGTTGCTGTATGTATACCCCACACCTGCTGCTTTGCCTCCTAAAGTCTTGATTAAGTTCCCGTTGGTGATGACGGCAGTATTGCTGTGGATGGCGATGATGACAACGACAATGGCTGACGCTTGCCAGCAAATGCCGAGTCCCCAGCCATCTTAAAATTCCTGGGCATTAACTCAATTATCCTCAAATGAGCCCTATGAAGTAGACCATTTCTGTCCTCATCTTACAGATGGTAAGCCTAGGCAGAGAGAGTTGGAATCATTTGCTCCAGATGACGGGCACAGCTGTGTCAAGCCCAGGATTGAAAGCAGGCGTCTCTTGCAGATTTCAAGCACAGACCGTCTACTCCCACCTCCTTTCGGATGAGTGCTCCAGGGCGATGCAGGAGGGACTCTAGGGTTCAGAAGGTGAGCAGACCACAGTAGTGGGGCCAGTGGGGCAGGCGGGAATCCAGAGAGGGCTATGGTGAACGTCACTGCCTGCCTCCTGATGGAGGGGAGCTGGAGCTGGACGTGGGTCTCCTGACCTTCAGGTATGTACAGGTATTGCCCCTGAGGCCAGAGTGAGGTTTCCAGGGTGTTCTGGCTCTGGCCAGGGCAGGGTGTCCCAGCAGGTTCTGGCATTTGAGGGGGAGGGGGGCAAGAGTCATCACCTCTAATTTGATCACCTGTTTTATAAACACTGGGCTTCCCTGGTGGCTCAGAAGGCAAAGAAACTACCTGAAATGCGGGAGACCCAGGTTCAGTTCCTGGTTGGGAAGATCCCCTGGAGAAGGGAATGGCAACCCACTCCAGTATTCTTGCCTGGAGAATCCCATGGACAGAGGAGCCTGGAGGGCTACAGTCCATGGGGCTGTGACTGATACTTACAGTATCAGTATTAGGGTTAGTCGCTCAGTCATGTCTGTCTCTTTGGTATCAGTCACGAATGCTTCCAACCCCCTTAGAAACCACTGAAGATTGATCTGCCCCAATACACATGTGAGTTTTTGTTCTCTGCAAATGGTCTTCATATCGAAGCCAAGTTACGATACACAAGCCATGATGTGTGAATTATATCCCATAAGCCTCCCACTTGATAGCAACTCCAAGGAAACTGCCCCTAAGAGAGGCCACAGCACAGTCTTCTGTCACAGACACTCAGGTCCCTGCTTTGGGTCTGAAGCTGGGGCTGTGCCCAAGGTCAGGGGACATGTTTCACAGCCTGCAGCTTCCTCCTGGGGTATGGTGAACAGAGGGGAGGACCAGCTCAAGAGGTGAAGACAGCGTGAAAATCACTTTGCCTCGCTGTGCAGCATCCAGGATCTTCAGTCCCTGATTGGGGGTCAACCCCGGGCCCCCTGCCATGGGAGCAGGGAGTCTCAACCACTGGGCCCCCAGGAAAGTTCCCCTGTGCTGTTTGAAGAAGGCTTTGGGGGCACCACTCCATGTACCTGTGCCAGGGAGTAGACCTTAAGAACAGCTTTGGTCAAGGCACAGTTACTGGATTGCACGGCTGAGCAAAGGTTACCTGGTCACCTGGCAAAGCACCATGAGCAAAGGGAAGCGAGGGGTCCACTCCTGTCTGAGGGGGTCACAGGCAGAGTGGGATTCAGAGGGACAAGGAGGCCATCTGCTTGCCCGAAACCCTGTGCCAGGCCTTCCCGCTGATGCTCCCAGCACACAGAATTCTCAAGAGGACTTGCATGAGGGCTGACTCTTCCTTTGACAGTGAGATGTGAGATGTGAGGCTACGTCATTGAGATAAAGTCGCAGAGACCCGCGTCTTGTGACCCCAAAGCCCACACCACTCCGTCTTTGCTGCACTGGACTCCGAGGATCATGGGAAACTCTTCTTAAGCAGCAGCAGGAGAAGGGAGACTCACATTTTTCTCAGGTAGCAGGGCGCAGACTGGATATCCTAGGTGGTGCTATGGCAAAGAACTCACCTGCCAACACAGAAGATCATAAGAGATGTGGGTTTGATCCCTGGGTCTGGAAGATCCCACTCCAGTATTCTTGCCTGGAGAGTCCCTTGGACAGAGGAGCCTGGCGGGCTACAGACCATGGGGTCGCAAAGAGTCAGACACGACTGAAGTGACTTAGCTTAGCAGGCACGCACAGAATGCAGACCACTGCGTCAAAGGTCAAATTCCTCAACAAGTGGCATGACTGTAAACAAGAGGCCACTGATATAAACACCTTCCAGTGCTAAAATCCATCTGTGTGGCCAGTTGCAAAGCAGGTCCTATCCGAACTGCATGATTATTCCAGAGATCTTACATGCAGGCATGCTAAGTCACTTCAGTTGTGTCTGACTCTTTGCGACCCCATGGACTGAAGCCTGCCAGGCTCCTCTGTCCAGGGGATTCTCCAGGCAAGAACACTGGGGCGGGTTGCCATGCCCTCCTCCAGGGCATCCTCCTGACCCAGGGATTGAACCTGCGCCTCGTATGTCTCCTGCGTTGGCAGGCTGGTTCTTTGCCACCTGGGAAGTCCAAGAGATCTTACACCCAGGTGCAAAATGCATTTGAAATGCCACTCAGCCTGATACCCTAAGATCTCCTGGATACACAATGTGGCACATCTTTGGTCTGTGTGACTCCCTTGATTTTTCAGAAGTTTCATCACAAGCTGTGTGATTTACAACGACCAACGCTTGTGCCAAGCCAGATAACACCATTTGGATGTATCACTCAGTGAAGGCAGAGATCCAAGACTGACTCGTATGACTCAGAACACAGTTCCCCGGGGAACGAGAGCCTGCCACGTGCCAGGTGTGGTGCCAGACGCAGCATCTGATCTAGAGTGTAAAGCCTGGCCTTTAAAGCTGCATTCTTATCACATAACAGTTACCTGTCTCCCATTGACCGGCTGTGTGTCTTTAGTCCAGTTCCTTACCTTCCTCAGTTTCCTCCCTGTGAAAATGAAGTGTTAACTGTCCCAAACTCACGGGATGGATGATATGTTAATACGCACAAAGCGGCCAAAACAGGGCTGGACGCAGAGTGAACGGTCAACTTAGGTCGGCTGTTACATTGCATTATCAGAACGAGGAGATGCAAGGAAATAGAAAAGTGTCAGCCCTGGGATTTTCCTAGGAATGATTTTTAACCTACATATACAGTAAGTCTCCCGCATATGAACGCATTTGATTCTGAGAGTGCGTTTGTCAGTCTGATTTGCTCATAAATCCAACAAAGTTAGCTTAGGCACCCAACTCACACACCCGGCTGTGTATAGTGCTGCACTGTAACACGTTTGCAATACTTTTTCACGTAAATAATACATAAAGACAAACAGCAGAAAAAAAGAAAGAACGCATTTTTAATCTCACAGGACAGTACCTTGAAGAGCACAGTGGTCCAGCCCAACAGCTGGCACACAGGTGCTGGCATCGAGGGAACGGGCAGGAATGACTGGAGGGAGGGGAGGTGGGAGATGGTGGAGCTGAAAGGATGGTCAGCGATGGGAGACGGAGGCCCAGCTGCAGGGTCACTCACGCCTGACGCTGATGGATGCGTGTTCGCATCTTTGAAAGTTCGCAGCTTGAAGGGTCATACGTAGGGAGCTTCCTGTATGTGCTTATTGGAGCGATAACGAACTCACTGGCTACCCTCATTAATTAAATCCCAACATCAGCTGAATTAGGAGCTAACTGAGAGATAGGCGTGACCACGGCGATCATTTACTGAACAGCTCTAGGAGTCCGTGCCCTGTGCTGGGTACACCGCGCCCTCCCCACAGCACCCTGCCGTGGGGACACTGCTTCCTGAATAAAGGAAGTGAGACTTGGCACAGATGTGCTGTGTCTAGGGTCACAGATGGAGTAAGTGGAGGGCAGCTCCAGCCCAGGGCCTGCCGCCCCCAGAGCCAGGAGCTTCCTGAACTCATGCCACAGCCACGGGTGTGCCTCAAAACTGGGGTGGGCTTTAGAGATGCAATACTTTTCACGTAAATAATACGTGAAAAAGGGACTCTTTCCCCAGAAAGAGTCCCTTAATGAAGCCTTAGCTCCAGTTCATGAAGCTCAAAGGGATACATTTATAATGCACATTTGCATTTTGTCTAACCCTCACGAGCTCCACAATGCAAACTTTAAAAAAAAACCACTAATACGAAAGTAAAAGTTTTCCTGGGCTCCAAAATCACTGTGAATGGTGACTGCAGCTATGAAATTAAAAGACACTTGCTCCTTGGAAGAAAAGCTATGACAAACCTAGACAGCACATTCAAAAGCAGAGATAACACTTTGCCCACAAAGGTCCACATAGTCAAAGCTATGGTTTTTCCAGTAGTTCTGTATGGATGTGGGAGTTGGACCATTATTCTTAACGGCTGAGCGCTGAAGAATTGGTGCTTTTGAACTGCGGTGTTGGAGAAGACTCTTGAGAGTCCCTTGGACTGCAAGGAGGTCCAACCAGTCCATCCTAAAGGAAAATCAACCCTGAATACTCATTGAAAGGACTGAGGCTGACGCTGAAGCTCCAATACTTTGGCCACATGATGCAAAGAGCCGACTCACTGGCAAAGCCCCTGATGCTGGGAAAGACTGAGGGCAGAGAGGAGAAGGGGACGACAGAGGATGAGATGGTTGGATGGAATCACTGACTCAATGGACATGAGTTTGAGCAAGCTCTGGGAGATGGTGAAGGACAGGGACGCCTGACGTGCTGCAGCCCACGGGGAGTCGAACATGACCGAGCAGCTGAACTACAGCAAGAGGTGCCACTGTGTTGCTTCCAGTGATGACAGGCCAGCCACACTCCTCGACTTCAGAGCTACTTCTCCCACTGTTGGCCCACTGGCAGGCAGTGATGGGGGATGAACAATTATTTTACTTTTCTCTATGCTAAATGCAACTTTTCTTTCAAAATATCCTGCTGGTTATTCTCAGCATCTATTGAGAGTTATAAAATTGTTCTAGGCTTTGAATAGGACCTGCACATCCTTATTCTAAACAATGGCCTAATATGCTTATTATCTCACTAGGAAAAAGCAGGGTATCTCCCAGAGGTCTTTAGAACTGTTTTTGTTTGTTTATTTGTCTTTTTTGAAGGATCATCTGCTGTGCAGGGAGTGCATGAGGCTTTTTAATCTAAAGTTAAATCCATCTGCAGACAAATAGTCTAAGAGTCAAACCAAACCCTAGGAGTAGCCAACACGTTCCTCAACAAACAATATCCTTAAGACGATCTGACCCTCCCTCCAGGCTTCCCACGTGGCTAGGCAGGTAAAGAATCTGCCTGCAATGCAGGAGGCCTGGGTTCATCCCTGGGATGGGAAGAGCCCCTGGAGGAGAGCATGGCGATGCACTCCAGTATTCTTGCCTGGAGAATCCCATGGACAGAGGAGCCTGGCGGGCTACAGTCCATGGGTCACAAAGAATCCAACTCAACTGAGCAACTAATGCATGTCTCACCCCCAATGTAATTAAATGTTATGTTTCATTCAGTTCTTCACAGTCCTTAGTGGATATATGAATATCCTTTTCTAAGAGTTTATCTGGATTCAAAAATCAGACCAATGAGACTCTGCAATCTAAACACAATTATCGTCAGGACCACAGTATAAAGGGCTCACGTGAACACACTTTTTTTTTTTTTAATCCACACACAGGCATGGCACGTTACTCTAAATATTACTGTATTTACTTGTCTGTCCCAATAAGTAATACCCGTCAAAGCTACCACCTCAGAAAGCCAGTCTCATCCCCATGACCCTGCCATTAACAGTAACCTAGGAACATCCTGACCAGGGTCAGTCTGGGGACCACAGATGAAAATCAGTCACAAAATTTCATGACCATTTTTCAACTCTACATAAAAGAAACTTTTGAACTGTGGTGTTGGAGGAGACTCTTGAGAGTCCCTTGGACTGCAAGGAGATCCAACCAGTCCATCCTAAAGGAGATCAGTCCTGAATCTTCACTGGAAGGACTGATGCTGAAGCTGAAACTCCAATACTTTGGCCACCTGATGTGAAGAACTGACTCCTTGGAAAAGNGTCCCTCGGACTGCAAGGAGATCCAACCAGTCCATCCTAAAGGAGATCAGTCCTGAATATTCATTGGAAGGACTGATGCTGAAGCTGAAACTCCAATACTTTGGCCACCTGATGTGAAGAACTGACTCCTTGGAAAAGACCCTGATGCTGGGAAAGATTGAAGGTGTGAGGAGAAGGGGACAACAGAGGATGGGATGGTTGGATGGCATCACCAACTCGATGGACATGAGTTTGAGTAAGCTCCAGGAGACAGTGAAGGACAGAGGAGTCTGGCATGCTGGGGTCCATGGGCCACAAAGAGTTGGACACGGCTGAGTGACTGTACTGAACTGAACTGAACTGAAAAGCATCTAGACTGATCAACCAGGGTATTCTCCGTACTTACCTTTGAATGATTAGATCTACACATGCAAATCTCATATATGTACTTGATACACACACCACACTCATACCACAAATGCACACTCACACACACCACATATATACACACTGGACACACACACAGACACACACACACAGGCACACACACAGACACGCACACACACGCACACACAGGGGCACTCACACGTCTTTCCCTAAATGTCTATGATTTAATGGCATCATCAAACATTTTCAAAAAATGTGGTGAAGGTGTTCAAACACTTCCAGATACGTGTGGAACAAGAACACCCTTCATCGAATGAGTCTCTGACTTCACAGGGGCTGCTCTGGATGAATACGTTTTAAAAAATTAAAATTAATTAATTTTAATTGAAGGCTAATTACTCTACAGTATTATAGTGGTTTCTGTCGTACATCTGCACAAATCAGCCATGGGTGTACATGTGACCCCCATCCTGAACCCCCCTCCCCCTCCCTCCTCATCCCATCCCTCTGGGTCATCTCAGCGTGCCGGCTTTGAGTACCCCGTTTCAAGCATCAAACTTGGATGGATCGTCTATTTCACATATGATAATATACATGTTTCTGTGCTGTTCTCTCAAATCATCCCACCCTCGCCTTCGCCCACAGAGTCCAAAAGTCTGTTCTTTACATCTGTGTCTCTTTTGCTGTCTCCTGTATAGAGTCATCATTACTATCTTTCTAAATTGGATGATACATTTTATCACGACCCCTCCGAGGTCACAAGTGAACAGTACATATAAGAAGACTGTACCATTCAGTTAATTAAGATGTTGGGACCTGAGGTTCACAGGACCCGACCCTGTGTTTCCACCGGGAGCCAGGGTTCAGTGTTCTCGGCGACTTCACAGAAGGGAAGCGCCACGGACATGAGACGAGGCTGTGTCCAGAGCCCGTCAGGTCCGCCTTCCTCTTCGCCTGAAGCCGAGTGGGGCTTCCCCTGCACCCTAGCCGTCTCTACCCCAAGAGCAGAACACGCTCACATCCAATTCAATTCTCGACCTCATGCACACCATATCCTAATCAATACTTTCCTGGCTGTGGGAAGGGACAGTTCTTTCTTTCCTCAACCTGGCCTACACACCCCACTGTGACTCTAAAGCGCACGTCATTACTGAGAGGCTTTAGGGACAGGGACATCAGCTAGACCCAAACTGGAATGATCTGAGTGACCCTAGGAAAAAAATCGGCTAGCAGTTCCGAGCCAAAGCCGCCTTGTGTCTGAAATGGGGATAATAACTGCCCACAGGGCGTTGGTCTGTGTTTCCAAGATAGAGCCCACAGGTTTGGGGAAAACATGGCCAGCGATAGGTTATCAGGAGGAAGCGGCCCGCTTGCACCTCCGTGGGCGTTGCACGCGTGTTAGCTGCTCAGACTCTTTGAGTCCGGAAGTGCCCGACTCCTTGCAACCCCATGGACTGTGGCCTGCCAGGCTCCTCCCTCCATGGGATTCCCCAGGCAAGAGTGCTGCAGTGGGTTGCCGCGCCCTCCGCCAGGGGCCCTTCCCGACCCAGGGACTGAACCTGAGGTTCCTATGTCTCTTGCACTGGCAGGCGGGTTCTAAACCACCAGCGCCACCTGGGAAGCCCTCTCTAACCCTGTGCTGTGCTCAGCTGTGTCCAGCTCTTCGTGACTCCATGGACTGTAGCCCGCCAGGCTCCTCCCTCCATGGGATTCTCCAGGCAAGAGTCCTGGAGTGGGCTGCCATGCCCTTTTCCAGGGGATCTTCCCCACTAGGGATCGATTCCGTGTCTCCTGCATTGCAGGCAGATTCTTTACCATCTGAGCCACCAGGGAAGCTCCTATTTGTGCATTCTGGGATAAACAGAGATGTCCTAGACACCAGCAGAGTCTGAAAAATCTCATCTATCAGAGCTACAGGAGAAGTGTCTGGATTCCTAGGCGTTTTCACACCAAGCTCTGAATTCAGAGCCATTAGCAGTGGACAGCGTGGATGGGCATGGGGAGATGGCAAGGGTGAAGGGCCCTGATCACAGACTGAGTCCTTCACAAGAGGCAGGGCAGCAGCCAAAGGGGCTCAGTCATTCTTAACAATTTTAACATTTACTATGAACGAGCAATTAACTTACAGTGTTCAGTTCAGTTCAGTCGCTCAGTTGTGTCTGACTCTTTGTGACCCCATGAACTGCAGCACGCCAGGCCTCCCTGTCCAGCACAAACTCCCAGAGTTTACCCAAACCCATATCCATCAAATCGATGATGCCATCCAGCCATCTCATCCTCTGTCACCCCCTTCTCTTCCTGCCCCCAATCCCTCCCAGCATCACGGTCTTTTCCAATGAGTCAACTCTTCTCATGAGGTGGCCAAAGTACTGGAGTTTCAGCTTTAGCATCAGTCCTTCCAAAGAACACCCAGGGCTGATCTCCTTCAGAATGGACTGGTAGGGTCTCCTTGCAGTCCAAGGGACTCTCAAGAGTCTTCTCCAACACCACACTTCAAAAGCATCAATTCTTCGGCATTCNCATGAGGTGGCCAAAGTACTGGAGTTTCAGCTTTAGCATCAGTCCTTCCAAAGAACACCCAGGGCTGATCTCCTTCAGAATGGACTGGTAGGGTCTCCTTGCAGTCCAAGGGACTCTCAAGAGTCTTCTCCAACACCACACTTCAAAAGCATCAATTCTTCGGCATTCAGCTTTCTTCACAGTCCAACTCTCACATCCATACATGACCACTGGAAAAACCATAGCCTTGACTAGACAGACCTTTGTTGGCAAAGTAATGTCTCTGCTTTTTAACATGCTGTCTAGGTTGGTCT
This sequence comes from Oreotragus oreotragus, assembly GCA_006410675.1. NCBI lineage: Eukaryota > Metazoa > Chordata > Mammalia > Artiodactyla > Bovidae > Oreotragus > Oreotragus oreotragus. Next base: position 121,855 of record SJYX01020281.1, read on the forward strand.
TAACTTTCCTTCCAAGGAGTAAGCATCTTTTAATTTCATGGCCGCAATCACCATCCACACTGATTTTGGAGCCCAGAAAAATAAAGCCTGACACTGTTTCCATTATTTCCCCATCTATCTGCCATGAAGTGATGGAACCGGATGCCGTGATCTTCGTTTTCTGAATGTCGAGATTTAAGCCAACTTTTTCACTCTCCTCTTTCACTTTCATTAAGAGCCTCTTTAGTTCTTCTTCACTTTCTGCCATAAGGGTGGTGTCATCTGCATATCTGAGGTTATTGCTATTTCTCCCGCCAATCTTGATTCCAGCTTGTGCTTCCTCCAGCCCAACAACTTACAGTTATAACTTACAGTGTAACGAGTCCCAAAACAGCTGACTGACTTAGGACAGAAAGGCCCACATCAACAGGCTTTCTAGAAAATAAACCAAGTGATTCACCCATGTGAGAACCACAGAAGCACATGACCTCTGAGATGTCCACATCTGGAGCCGGAGCTACTAGCCTTGGTCGTGAGTATGTGCCTGGGGCAGGTGTGCCAGGAAAGGCCAAGGGAAGACCTGCAGGAGAGAGGTCAGCGTCCACCTCTGTCTCTGACCTCAGTCTTGGTGGCTCAGATGGTAAAGAATCTGCCTGCAGGGCGGGAGACCTGGGTTCAATGCCTGGGTCGGGAAGATCCCCTGCAGAAGGGGATGGCAACTCACTCCAGTATTCTTGCCTGGAGCCTATACCGAACGACTGACACACACACTTGGATGGTCATGTTTGCCAGAAATGTGGCTCAGCGGCCTGCGACTATGCTAACGCACATAACAGTGATGGAGACGGAATGCTGTGTGTTTAAAAAGGTCACTTTCATTGAAAAAATTATGCCTAACATTTTGAAATAAAATACACAAGAAAATTTCTTTATGACAGTCTCTAGGTCCATCCACATCTCAACAGTCCAGTGTATATATGTACCACATCTGAAGTGAACTAAATCAAAGAGAAAAACAAATATCATATATTAATGCACATATGTGGAATCTGAAGGAAAAAAAAACTGGTATAGATGATCTTATTTACAAAGCAGAAATGGAGACAGAGACGTAGAGAACAAATGAATGGACACCAGAGGGGGACAGGGGAGTGGGATGGATTGGGAGATTGGGACTGACATACATACATACACTATTAACCAACCTAGGTAGCATATTCAAAAGCAGAGACATTCCTTTGCCGACTAAGGTCCGTCTAGTCAAGGCTATGGTTTTTCTTGTGGTCATGTATGGATGTGAGAGTTGGACTGTGAAGAAGGCTGAGCGCCGAAGAATTGATGCTTTTGAACTGTGGTGTTGGAGAAGACTCTTGAGAGTCCCTTGGACTGCAAGGAGATCCAACCAGTCCATTCTGAAGGAGATCAACCCTGGGATTTCTTTGGAAGGAATGATGCTAAAGCTGAAACTCCAGTACTTTGGGCACCTGATGCGAAGAGTTGACTCGTTGGAAAAGATCCTGATGGTGGGAGGGATGGGGAGCAGGAGGAGAAGGGGACGACCGAGGATGAGATGGAAGGATGGCATCACTAACTCGATGGACGTGAGTCTGAGTGAACTCCGAGAGATGGTGATGGACAGGGAGGCCTGGTGTGCTGCGATTCATGGGGTCGCAAAGAGTCGGACACGGCTGAGCGACTGAACTGAACTGAACTGATTGATACTATGGATAAAAGAGATAACTCATGGGAACCTACTGTACAGCAAACGGAACTCTATGCTCTGCGGTGACCTAAATGGGAAGGAAATCTTAAAAAATAGCAGACCTACGCTCACTTTGCCGAACAGCAGAAACTCACACAACGCTGTACTCCCAAACACACTAAACCCAAAATGAACTGCTGGACAATGTGGTGCATATACACAGTGGAGTATTACTCAGCCGTTAAAAAGGGAAGCAGGGGCTTCAGAGCTGGATTGCTGCTGCTAAGTCGCTTCAGTCGCGTCCGACTCTGTGACCCCGTGGATGGCAGCCCACCAGGCTCCTCTGTTCATGGGATTTCCTGGGCAAGAATACTGGAGTGGGTTGCCATTTCCTTCTCCACCAGAACTCGCTAGGTTTAAAATTATAGTCATGGTTTGTCAGAGCCAGCTTTGGAATCTGATGGACATGACGCTGCAATGCTTTTACAATGAAAGTAAATGAAAAATCCAGACAGACTTGCAGATTTTAGAAACGAGTGTCTGAGCAAAGAAAATCTTAGTTGGCATGTCTGCATTTGACTCACTGAAGACTTAGACCATCTTCTTTTGCATACAGAAGAACCCCAGTTCAGTACACACTGCAGTTCAGGGCTTCACGCTTCTGGGCGTCGGGAGGTCAAGGCTTTCTCTTGGCCGCAGGCTGGCGCTGTCCGCGGCCGCGCAGATGGTCGGGGGCTGAGCAGATGCCTCCTCACTCGCAGAGCAGCTGCCAGCTCACGAGACCAGCTCTGCCTGGACGCGGCTCCTGGAGCCCTGCTTGGGGAGCTGGCTGCCCTGCTTGGGTGTGATCTTACTGGTGCTGCCAGGACTAGAACAGGTGTTCTGTCTGAGGAACCAGAGGATCCCATGGAAATGCTGATCGGAACTCAGGAAGCTGGCAATGAGGCCTCCATCTCACAAAGAAGACTTAGGGTGGAGGGAAGGGCCAGGAATGCAGGATTCTGCGGCTGTAAAGATCCTAGGAGATCATAAAGCAGCCTGTCCGATCCCTGCTGGGACCCTGAGTTCTCAGGGCTTTGGGGCCTCAGTGGGGAACCAGCACCTTGGATGAGATGCTCTCCAACAGCATGTGGCTTTGCTCACCCTTAAAAACCCTCTGGTAATCCAGCGCCCTCACTTTCTGAAACAGGAGGAATGCAGGCAGGGAGAGGCATTCACAGAGAATCACCTGGGATTGTCCCGTGAGGGTGCTGTGTTTCTCCTGATCGTTGGTGCTGCTATGGCGATGTCTTTCTACTTGTGCCAACGTGACTCGGTGGTCTTGGTTGCATCCTGAGAGAAATCCTTCCAAAGAACCCGCCCCTCCCCCAGTTTCATCTACATAAAAAAGCACAGAGTTTATACTTTACTTTTTAATTGCAGTTTAAAACATGCAGCTCATCAATGAAAATGGGTAAAATCACAGATCCCATGAAAGGTGAAGACAATAATTTTTTCTCTGTTCTTTCTATAACCTTCTGTAACAAAATGCATTGTTGCACAGATCATTATCCACCAATAAGGCTGTATTTTGCTTCCATATAAAAGGTGCCATTTCACGCCAGTCAGAATGGCTGCAATCCAAAAGTCTACAAGCAATAAATACTGGAGAGGGTGTGGAGAAAAGGGAACCCTCTTACATTGTTGGTGGGAATGCAAACTAGTACAGCCACTATGGAGAACAGTGTGGAGATTCCTTAAAAAACTGGAAATAGAACTGCCCTATGACCCAGCAATCCCACTGCTGGGCATACACACTGAGGAAACCAGAATTGAAAGAGACATGTGTACCCCAATGTTCATCACAGCAGTGTTTATAATAGCCAGGACATGGAAGCAACCTAGATGTCCATCAGCAGACGAATGGATAAGAAAGCTGTGGTACATATACACAATGGAGTATTACTCA
>SJYX01020281.1:125595-141613 GCA_006410675.1 Oreotragus oreotragus
GAATGGATAAGAAAGCTGTGGTACATATACACAATGGAATATTACTCAGCCATTAAAAAGAATACATTTGAATCAGTTCTAATGAGGTGGATAAAACTGGAGCCTATTATACAGAGTGAAGTAAGCCAGAAAGACAAACACCAATACATTATGCTAACACATATATATGGAATTTAGAAAGACAGTAACGATAATCCTGTATGCGAGACAGCGAAAGAGACACAGATGTATAGAACAATCTTTTGGACTCTGTGGGAGAGGGCGAGGGTGGGATGATTTGGGAGAATGGTATTGAAACATGTATAATATCATATATGAAATGAATCGCCAGTCCAGGTTCGATGCATGATACTGGGTGCTTAGGGCTGGTGCACTGAAACGACCCAGAAGGATGGTACGGGGAGGGAGGAGGGAGGGGGGTTCAGGATGGGGAACACATGTATACCTGTGGCAGATTCATATTGATGTATGGCAAAACCAATACAATATTGTAAAGTAATTAACCTCCAATTAAAATAAATAAATTTTTTTAAGTGTTATCTATTGTTATTTCCAATTTTGCCTCACTCCTGTTCAGGTTTTAAAGAATTTTCACATTAACCTCTCATTGTGGCCTGGAAAGTGGGAGGGCAAAAATTATTCTACACATTTACAGAGGAGACAGGAGACTCAGAGATGCCTAGAGACTTGTCCAGGTCACACAATCAGGAGGCAGAGCTTGGTCTTGAATTCAGTGTTCCAATTGTGAGTCCTGATCTCTTCCTGGCCTCTGACAACAGGTGGCTTAGGCCATCGAGCAGAGCTAGGAGGGAGGCCCCTGCCCCTTTCTACCAGCTTCAGCTCCATTCTGTACCAGGCACCAGTGGTTGAAAGTGGACCTAGTGAACTGAGGAAATGAGTGAAAACAGATAATCCTGCATGGTTGACTCCTAAAGTGGGCAGGGGAAGGAGAAGGCAATAATTCTGACTGGACTGATTTTGCCTGTAGAGCCACTAACTTCATGCCTCCTACTTGGTTAGGAGCAAAGCCAAGTGCAGCTGCAGGGCCTTGCAGCCTGCTGCCTCTACTGCTGAGGTTAAAGAGAAGAGAGGCAGTCACCACTGAGAAGGAGGCCAGATTGGGCTGGAACAAGAGTGAGACAAGAAAAGAGGCACTCAACCCCAGGATGGTGTGAGGGCCTCCCTAAATTTTGCACCATAGGCATCTAACTTATCTTACCACTCCTGACCCTGAGCAGAGAAAAGGTCCCACATAGACTGGGGATCAGGACCCCTGAGTTCAAGTCCTGACTCTGCTGCTCACCAGACTATTGACCTATTCAACTGGTTTTACCAATTTCCAGAAATAGGGGTGCGCATCCCTACAATGAAGGACTGAAGGGTGACATGAGGCCTAGATAAGAGGCTGAGCTCTCACAGTGGATGGCAGCCTTTAGTCACCACCTGCTTTGCAAACAGACCTGCTCTCTGCTCCCTCCCGAAGTCAAGGCAGGTTGAGCTCCCTATTCTCCTCCTCACTCCTCCCCTCCATTGCCCAGCCTGCATAGTCACACTAAGTCCAGCCCCCACACCCTTACATAGGCTGCTCCCCCTCCTCACCTCCACCCTAGGCCACTAGAATCATCTTCTTCTCATCCCTGACCGTCCCATTCTTCTACCTCTCCTCTAAATATCAAGTCCCACCTTGCACCCTTTGGCTCCACAGGACACACAAGAGTGAACACACAGACAAGGCCATGTAAGGACATAGCAAAAACATGGCCACCTACAAGCCAGGAGAATAGGCCTCACCAGAAACCAAGCTTGCCAGCACACTGACCATGGACTTGCAGCTTCCAGAACCATGAGAAAGTGAATGTCTGTTGTTGAAGCCACCCAGTCTGTGTATGCTGTGGCAGCCCTAGCAGACTGATATAGAAGGCCTGTGTCACTGTTCATTTGTGATCTGGGCTGGTCACTTTCCTTCTCCAAGACTATTTCTACAGCTGATAAAAGAAGAAAGCTCTGCTGAGGGAAACTCAGGAATGTCTTCACAGAGAAGGTGAGTATCAACATAGAGTAGGTGCTGGCAGGAAGGGTGACATCCAGCAGAGGGAGGGCGCCCAGCAATGCCAGGAAGGCTTGAAACAGCTCATCCTAAACCACCAGGTGAGGTTTCATCTGAAAGAGCTGTGCATGATGAACCTGGAGCATGCAGGGCCAGAGGACAGGGGTAAGGGGCGGGGTGGGCAGGACCTGCAAAGCCGTACAAAGGGCCAAGTTCTCATTGCTGAGGGCAAAAGACATCCACTGAATCTTGAGTAGGGCAGTGGCATAGTTTATATTTTAAAAGGGTCGCTCTGGCTGGCATGTGGAATCCAGACTGCATCTGCAGAGAGGAGGCTGCTCTGGGCTCCCTGACATGGGGAGGTGGTCTGGACCAGTGCAATAGGAGGAGGAACAGGGTGAGTGACAGTAGCAGAATGAATGGACTAGATATGGTGTTTGTCTGGATGAAGAGGGAGAAAGAGGGATACTGTTCCCCATCTTCCAATTGGGCAGCTGCTGGGTGGGGCTGATCCAAGGTGGAGGGGGTCCTGTGGATGTGGAGGTGCTTCTCCACATTGAGGGTGGGGCTGTAGATCACCCCAGCACCACATGACATGTGTTCAATAAACACTGGCTCAATAAATAAATGTGAAGAAACAAAATGGTAAGGTTGTCACCTTGGCTACACTCTTGGTCTGAAACTGGGCTCCCTATCATGAAACTAGCAATCCTTCTCATTACCTCTTTGACCCTCCCAACCAGCCACAACCAAGTAGGACCAGAATTAGGATCGTGTGCTATGGGAGAGACACTCTAACACTCAGTACTTAATATAACCCCCGCAAGGACCATCCTAGGTAAGAAGATCACCCCCACTTTGGACGGGAGGAAACTGGGGCTCAGAGGAGTTAGCAACTGGCCTAAGGCCACCTGGGCTACTCCATCCCACAGCCTCCTGTTTCCCTGAGGGCTGTGAACTCTCCACCTTTGGTAGAGAATAAGAATAAATTCCTAGAAGTCATCTGCTACACCATTTAGCTGAAAAGTATTAATATTTCTTTAAAAATTATTCTGTCATCTTCTTTCTTCATATTTCAGAGTCTTGGGCCACAGCTTTTAACATAATCTGCTGGAAAATATAGCCTGGCCATGTATCCTGTCCCTCTGATCTGAGGCATGGCTCTCAACCACAAATTATTTCCACTTCTCATTAATAATATTCATTCATCATATCATATTCAGGGCCCACTTATCCTTCCTGAGACATATAATTAGAATAAAACTGGAAATTTAGACTATCAGAACTTCCTCTGGTTTGCCCCTTATTGTTAGCTGGGGAAACTAAGGCCCAGAGAGGGAAAGAGACTGGTCGAGCCACACAGCTACTCAGAGGCAAAGCTGGGATTTGAGCCCCAGTCTTCCAGCTCTGCAATCAGTTTTCTTCCCACAGCCCCTGCCTCCTCTCAATGAAGTCAGAAGCCAACAGGTCACCCTTGTGGGCCAGTTCACTGCCTTCTTTGAGACAGATTTTCTGTGGCTTGATTCCTGAGGTTCTGAGCTGTCACTGAACTCTCCTTTTATTCACTTCTGATTAAAAAGAAAAACAAAAGAGCTACGCAGCAGAACCACACGCTGGCACTCTGGTATGAAGAGCCCAAGGAACAAGAAAAGCTGAGTGGAAAGTGAGTTGGGACAGCTGGGGGGCGGGGGTGCAAGGGTGGAAAGGAAGGATTCAAAGATCAATGAAATAAGTGAACCCATATTTTTGAACATCTGCTCTTGCCAAGCACTAGGCTAGACAAGATGCCTTCCTTTCCTCATTTAATCCTCAAGTCAACACTATCAAGTGGATTTCCTTCTTTTTTGGATTTCCTTCCAACCTAGGTTACTACAGAGCACTGCATAAAGTTCCCTGTGCTATACACTATCTTCTTCATTAGCTATCTGTTTTGTACACAGTACCATCATGTATGTATGTCAATCCCAATTTCCCAATTCAACCCATTCCCCCCTTGGTATCCATACATTTGTCCTCTACAACTGTGCCTTTATTTTTGCTTTGTAAATAAGATTGTCTGTGCCATTTTTTTTTTCAGATTCCACATATATGTGTTAATATACGGCATTTGTTTTTCTCTTTCTGACTTACTTCACTCTACATTGACAGTCTCTAGGTCCATCCACATCTCTACAAATGACCCAATTTCATTCCTTCTTAGTATTGTGATTTGGATAGTTTGAGCAGAGACCCAGGAATCTATTTCTAAATAAATGCTGAAACTAATTCCAATTCACAGTAGGAGTTAAAAGCGAGAGGACCCCCTTGAAATATCCTTTGACTCCCACCTCCACCCCAAGTCCCAGTAAGGAGTGTGGAAAAGTTACCACCCTGGTATGAGTTGGAGGGCTCTGTATCTTTCAAACAAGAGTTTTCCCTAAAGCCTGTGAGAATTCAGGTTTAATTATTCTTTAGCTTTAAGAGACTAAGATTCTCCAGTTCTGTGATTTTTGCCCAGAGGTCTGGCTCAGCAGGGGATGGAGGTGCACCTGCAGTTTCCTGCTAAGGGGTAAAGAGGAGGCAGGCAGAACGGGCTTGGAGCAGGGAAAACGGCCTTACCAATCTGTTATACCATTTGATGAACATCTAGCTAACATAGCATACGTATCTAATAAATACTTGTAGACTGAATAAAATATTTGTCAGAGTTACAAGTGTTGGAAACCCGGTTGAAATTTGCCGAGATAAAGAATGGAAGGATACGGAGTGTCCCTTATGAATGAGGAGCAGCTGGGCCTCAGGAAGCACAGCAGCCAGGGTCTCAAACAGTTCCAGGTCTTCCTGTCACCCATCTTGCCTTCTTTCAGCATGTCAGCATCATTCCACCCAAGAAAAGCATGCTTTCCCCCATATAGCCTGAAAAGTGGCAACCTACTCCTACCAAGCCTCACATCTAACAACTCCTGCTCTCACCAAAGACCTGGGATTTCCTTCCTCTTATTCCAATTTGAAAAATCCCAAAGATGCCCTCCAACTGGCCCAGCTGAGTCAGGGATGCGCCTCTGACCAAGTGGGTAGGATTACATAGCACATACCCTGTTTCTAGAGAAAAGAAAATGTTCGTCTAGTCAAAGCTATGGTTTTTCCAAAGGTCATGTATAGATGTGAGAGTTGGACTATAAAGAAGGTTGAGTGATGAAGAACTGAGGCTTTTAAACTGTGGTGTTGGAGACTCTTGAGAGTCCTTGGACTGCAAGAAGATCAAACCAGTCAATCCCTAAAGGAAATCAACTCTGAATATTCATTGGAAGGACTGGTGTTGAAGCTGAAGTTCCAATACTTCAGCCACCTGATGTGAACAGCCAACTCATTGGGAAAGACCCTGATGCTGGGAAAGATTGAAGGCAAAAGGAGAAGCGGCAGCAGAGGATAAAATGGTTGGATATCATCACAGACTCAATAGATATGAACTTGAGAAAATTCCAGGAAATACTGGAGGACAGAGGAGCCTGGCATGCTGCAGTCCATGGAGGTGCAAAGAGTCAGACATAACTTGGACACTGAACAACAAAAATGAATCAGGCAGTTACTTCTTTTGGTGACTATTATAAAAAAAATTTTTTTTATTTGAGTGTTTTCCATTATAAAGCATAGTCAACTTTCCATTTTCACATTATATTATTTGATCCTCAAAATAGCCCCAATTGGGGGTGGTAAAAGGAGCATTCTTTACTGTCTGACAAATTAAAAAAAAAAAAAAAAACTGAGGCTCAAAGAGGTTAAGCAAGGCCCAAGTTAGGTTCAAGGGCTGGGACTAGACCACATGTCTTCTGACTCCTGGTCACATATTTGATGAGCAAAAAAATAGATAAACATACAACAACAGTAATCACTGCCATTTATAAGTGCCAGGCCCTTTACATAAATTATTACATTTAATTCCAACTACCCTGTAAGTATTATTTTCATTCTCATTTTATAGATAAGAAATTTGAAACATAGAGTGGTTCTGTGGCTTGCTAAAAATTAGCTCAGAAAGGACAAAGCTAGAATTGGATCCGTGATGCTTCCAGTGTGAAAACCTGAGCCCTTTCTCCTGCCACATGCGGCTAAAAGAACATAATATCAATGTCAGGTAATTTTGGAAATGCCAGAAAGTTCCTCAGCTTAAAACCCTCACCCTCATTTGCCAATTACAAAAGTTCAGCATTCTTACTTGTATAACACAGAAAACTATATTCAGTACCCTGTGATAAACCATAATGGAAAAGAATACTTTTTTTAAATGTCTATATATGTATAACTGAATCACCTCGCTCTGCAGCAGAAATTATAAATCAATCATACTTCAATAAAATAAAAAGTTGAAATTGAAGAAAAGAAAACAAATGTTCAGCATTCCTTCCAATTAATATTTATAATTCTTTGAGCCCAAGTCTGTTTCTGCTGCTGCCGCTGCTGCTAAGTCACTTCAGTCGTGTCCAACTCTGTGTGACCCTATGGACAGCAGCCCACCAGGCTCCTCTGTCAAAGGGATTCTCTAGGCAAGAATACTGGAGTGGGTTGCCATTTCCTTCTCCAAGTCTGCTCCTGTTCAGGTGTATATATCCCAGAAAGAGGAGTAATCATCCTAAGCCAATGATTATGCAAGTACGGTCCCTGGACCCGCATCACCTGGGAGCTTGTTAGAAAAGCACATTCCAGGACCCCACCCCAGACCTACCTTAATGGGTTGAATTGTGTCCTCCTCAAATTCACATGCTGAAGCCCTAACTCTTCAGCATGTAGAATGTGACTGTATTTGGAGATGGGCTTCCCAGGTGGTGCTAGTGGTAAAGAATCCATCTGCCAGTGCAGGAGATATAAGGGACGCAGGTTCCATCCCTGGATCGGGAAGATCCCCTGGAGGAAGGCGTGGCAGCCCCCTCCAGTATCCTTGCCTGGAGAATCCCATGGACAGAGAAGCCTGGTGGGCTACAGTCCATGAGGTCACAAAGAATCAGACACTGAAGCAACTTAGCACACACACACACACATATCTGGAAATAGGGTCTTTAAAGCAGTAATTAAGGTTAGCTGAAGTCGTTGGAGCGGCCCTTGATCTCACATGCCTGGTGTCCTTGTAAGAAGAAGAGATTAGGGCACAGACACACACAGGGGAGGAGCGCATGAGGACACCGAGGAAGACAGCCATCTATGAACCACGGAGAGAGGCCCTCAGAAGAAACCAACCCTGTCAACATTTTGATCTCAGGCTTCTAGCCTCCAAAATGTAAGAAATAAAATTCTCTTAACACACACATATCTGGAAATAGGGTCTTTAAAGCAGTAATTAAGGTTAGCTGAAGTCGTTGGAGCGGCCCTTGATCTCACATGCCTGGTGTCCTTGTAAGAAGAAGAGATTAGGGCACAGACACACACAGGGGAGGAGCGCATGAGGACACCGAGGAAGACAGCCATCTATGAACCACGGAGAGAGGCCCTCAGAAGAAACCAACCCTGTCAACATTTTGATCTCAGGCTTCTAGCCTCCAAAATGTAAGAAATAAAATTCTCTTGGTTAAGCTCCCCTGGCCGTGGTAGTTTCTTATGGTAGCGCCAGCTAAGTAACACACCAACTAAGTCAGAAATTCTGGGGCCTAGCAGTTTGTGTTTTAACAAGCCCCCTAGGTGATTCCGATGCACACTCAGTGTGAGAACCGCTTCTCTAAGCCATAATCAGACATGTACACCTCTCTGTTGCTAGGATGTATGAATACAAGCCCGGACCTGCCTTCAGCTGTGGTTCTAGCCTGGTGGGGCCAGCCTGTCTGAGAGAATGAAGTCAGATGCAAAGAGAAGCAAAGATGAAACTTGGAAAGGGAGAGAGAGAGAGAGCAACAGTGAGCAGAGATGGAAGAAATAGATGACAGTGTTCCAGTTCATAGGAGGCCACTCTGGGATATCCCTGACCAGCTCACTCCAAAGTCTTGACACTTAAAAGACATCTTTGTCAGTTTCATGTCTGTAAATAGAGTATATGCTCCCAACAGATAAGACCTGGTTCATTTCCCCTACATTCTCCACAGCTCCAAGCAACAGGATCATAGAATAACAGATGTCTTCCAAGTAACTGTTGCCTGGTGAATGCTCACAAAACCTCTCCTCCTTCCCATCCTTGCAGCCATGGCTGAGTGCTGGCCTCATCCACTCCTGCCCAAAGCCCTTACAACAGCCCCTAACTGTTCTTCTACATTCAATCTCTCCTCCTCACCTTCCCACATCCTTCTACCTTGCAGTGAAGGGAGCCAATTAATCCCTGGCACTCTGTGACCACGCTGCTGCCCTGATGACCCCCTCCTTCCAATAGCTCCCCACAGTCTTCCGATCCTTCGGGAGCTATTTCTTTAACTCCTCCCCCAAGTCCTAACCATTGACCCTTGCTCAAATGGGTGGGTGCACCTCTTAGCAACCAGCACCTGGGACAGAGACCAGCTAGTTAGCCCCCAAATCCATTTTGCCTTCTTTCTGGGAACACATCTAGACTATATTACCTAAACTCCCTTGCAGCTCACCATATCTATGTGTCTAGCCATTGAAATGTAAGAGGAAGTGATGTGTGTCACTTCCAAACTTGGCCTATAAAAACTTCCTGCATGGGGACTTTCCTGGTGGTCTAGTGGTTAAGAATCTGCCTTGCAGTGGAAGGTGCTCGGGTTCTATCCCTGATTAGGGAACTAAGATCTCACATACTGAGGAGCAACTAGAAAGTCTGTGAGCTGCAACAAAAGGTCCTGCATACCGCAACTAAGACCTGACACAGCCAATATAGAAATATTTTTTAAAAACACCTGCATGACCCTCTATACTCTTTTCCCCCATCTACCAGCTGGAGGTCAACACCCAGGGTGACCTTGGCAAATGCAGGGAAGGTGGTAGAGCCTGGATTAATACTGGTGACATTCAGAGTACCCCTCCTCCCCCACTGTCACTAACTGAACTTTACATGAGCAAGAAATTAACACCTATTATGTGAAGAGGAACTAAAAAGTCTCTTGATGAAAGTGAAAGAGGAGAGTGAAAAAGTTGGCTTAAAGCTCAACATTCAGAAAACAAACATCATGGCATCTGGTCCCATCACTTCATGGGAAATAGATGGGGAAACAGTGGAAACAGTGTCAAACTTCATTTTGGGGGGCTCCAAAATCGCTGAAGATGGTGATTGCATCCATGAAATTAAAAGACGCTTACTCCTTAGAAGAAAAGTTATGACCAAACTAGATAGCATATTCAAAAGCAGAGACATTACTTTGCCAACAAAGATCCATCTAGTCAAGGCTATGGTTTTTCCAGTGGTCATGTTTGGATGTGAGAGTTGGTGGTGGTGGAGAAGACTCTTGAGAGTCCCTTGGACTGCAAGGAGGTCCAGCCAGTCCATTCTAAAGGAGATCAGCCTTANCGTCTCGCCACCGACTGCCGCCGTCTCGTGGGGGCGGGGGGCTCCTCTGGCCGAGGTCCTCCACCTGCAGCTGTTCCCCACACGTCTGGAGCCCCCCTTTCTCTGCTCTGCTTCCTTCACTCTGTTGTTGAACATCAAACAGCTAGTGGCAGAGAGGCTGAGCTGAACACGGAGGACCCTCCTGTCCCGGCAATTTCAAGTCAACGTGACTCAAAACAATAAAGACCAAAAGATCCTCGGGACAAAGGATGAGTCAGAGGAACAGCACCAGACCTCTGTTGTGTCCACTGATGGGCAGACTCGTCTGTCCTAGAAAAGTGAGGTTATACACGTGTAAAGTCCTTGGGGAGAGAAATGGTAACAGAGGCCCTGGTGGGAACACTATGAAAAGGGCGCATTTGCTTGTTGAGCTTATCACCTCACACTGGGGCCAGCACGTCCACCATCAAAAAGGCTGAAAACAAAAGTGCTGGAGAGGATGTGGAGCAAAGGGAGCGCTCTTGCACTGTCGGTGGGAACACAAATTGCTACAGCCACTATGGAGAGCGGGCTCTTCCCTGGTGGCTCAGACGGTAAAGCGTCTGCCTACAATGTGGGAGACCTGGGTTTGATCCCTGGGTTGGGAAGATCTCCTGGAGAAGACAATGGCAACCCACTCCAGTACTCTTGCCTGGAAAATCCTATGGATGGAGGAGCCTGGTAGGCTACCGTCCATGGGGTCACAAAGAGTCGGACATGACAGTGACTTCACTCACTCACTCACTATGGAGAGCAGAATGGAGATTCCTTAAAAACTAAAAATAGATTTACCAATGATCCTGCAATTCCGTGCCTGGGCACATATCCAGAGAAAACCATAATCCCTGTGTTCACAGCAGCGCCATTTATAATAGCCACGACATGGAAGCAACCTAAGCGTCCATCACCAGAGAAACAGGTGACGAAGGTGTGGTACATATATACAATGGAGCATTACTCAGCTATAAAATGAATGAGATAACGCCGTTTGCAGCAACACGGATGCACCTAGACATTATCACACTAGGTGAGTCAGGTCAGAGAAAGACAACTATCGTGTGTATCACTCATACAACAACAAACCGATCTAATTAAAAAGTAGAGACGCAAATGAACGTACTTACAAAACGGAAACAGACTTACAGATGGAAGACACACCTGTGGCTGCCAAAGGGGAAATGGGGTGGGGAAGGATACATCAAGAGCTTGGGACTCACACATACACACTGCTGCTGCTAAGTCGCTTCAGTCATGTCACTTACAAAACGGAAACAGACTTACAGATGGGAGACACACCTGTGGCTGCCAAAGGGGAAATGGGGTGGGGAAGGATACATCAAGAGCTTGGGACTCACACATACACACTGCTGCTGCTAAGTCGCTTCAGTCATGTCTGACTCTGGGCGGCCCCATAGACGGCAGCCCACCAGGCTCCCCCGTCCCTGGGATTCTCCAGGCAAGAACACTGGAGTGGGTTGCCATTTCCTTCTCCAATGCATGAAAGGGAAAAGTGAAAGGGAAGTTGCTCAGTCTGCCCGACTGTTAGCGACCCCATGGACTGCAGCCCACCAGGCTCCTCCGTCCATTGGATTTTCCAGGCAAGAGTACTGGAGTGGGGCGCCATTGCCTTCTCCCACTGCTATATGCAAAACAGATAACCAACAAGGACCTACTTTCGGTACAGCACTGGGAATTCTACTCAATATTCTACGATAAGTTATGTGAGAAAAGGATCTAGAAAAGAATGAATACATATATAACTGAATCACTTCGTTGTACACCAGGAACTAACTCAAGATTGTAAATCAACTATACGCCAATAAATTAGAATACTCCAATAAAAAGAATAGCCCCCCACAAAAAGAAAAGGGTGCATTTTCTTGGGAGCATGTGACACTTCAGGTTTGGAGAGAGAGGTCCTGCAAAGCAGAGGTCCTGGGGCCTCCAGAGACAGAAGTCTTCACAGACCTGAAGGCGAGTGGGTCTCAGGACCAGGCGTGGGGCCAGCAGAGGCGTGTGATGGGAGCAGCTCCGGTGCAGCAGCAGGACACCATGGCAACACCCACGAGTTCCTCATTCTTTACCAGCACGGGTCCAGGGGAGGTCACTCTTAATGTCACTTCTACCCCTCTGCAGCCCTTTCTCCCACCCTCTTGCCTGAGCATTTGGTTGTTGTTTTAAAGAGTTTTTCTTTCTTTTTCTTACGTATACCATTTTTAGTCTTTACTGAACGTGTTACAATATTATTTCTGTTTAGTGGTTCGTTTTTCCCAACCAGAGGCATGCGGGATCTCTGCTTCCTGACCAGGCGTGGAACCCCCAGCCCCTGCATGGGAAGGTGGAGTCTTAACCACTGGACCGCACGGAAGTCCCTCTAGCGCACTTTAAACACCTCTGTATGTTTCTCCTCAGTAACACTCCCCATGCCCTCCTCCCCCTGCACTGCTCACCTGCAGTGGGAGTTTTGAAATGAACTTCAGTGAAACTNGGAAGGTGGAGTCTTAACCACTGGACCGCACGGAAGTCCCTCTAGCGCACTTTAAACACCTCTGTATGTTTCTCCTCAGTAACACTCCCCATGCCCTCCTCCCCCTGCACTGCTCACCTGCAGTGGGAGTTTTGAAATGAACTTCAGTGAAACTCTGGAGACCCCCAAATGCCTCGGACTCAATTCCAAAAAAGGCAAACATGGCTGAGCGTTCAGCCAGACTCTTCAGGTGCGACTGAAGCAGCCAGCCCACAGCTGGGCAGAGCCCTGCCACAGAGTTTTCACCCAGGCAGCGTTCTAAATGCTTCCCCTTGGATTAATGTCCATTTCAATTACGCTAATAAAGTATATGGAACTAAAGCCCCAGCTGTCCCAAAAGGGCCGTAAGGAGTAACAGGTGCGTCCTCAGTGGTCCGAGGTAATGCACCAAGTGAAGCATGCTTTTCACTTTGATGAACATTCCATTTAATTAAAAGTAAATATTAGGAGAGAGCCTGTCCAAAATGGACGGACCACGCAGGGCTATTTCAGCAGAGGATAGGGAACTCGGGTAGAGCTCCAGTTCAGTCCAAGGCCCTGTGCTTGCAGCTGGGGACCCGCAGGTGAATAAATCAGCAGTGCTGCAGTCCATGGGGTCACAAAGAGTCAGACACGACCAAGTGACTGAACTGAACTGAACTGATACCAGGGTCACAGGTGTAAGCCTTGTGCCAAAGCCAAAGATGTGGAGCCCTGGTACCAAGGTCATCTCCAGAACTGACCAAGCCCCATAGCAACCGTTGGCAATGAACCCCTCTGACTTAAACCAGCAGGCTCCCTGACCCCACATTAGGTAAAAATACCCACCCAATGGCACCCTAACCAGTCACCTAATGCCACTCTTCCCGGGGAGTTTTCTATCTCAAGGCCACTAAGCCCACAGAAGACGGCAGCTCTCCCTTTGCTGGCCTGCTGTCCTAATAGCATCTCCTGCTCTAACAAACTCTATTCTCCTCTCATTCTCCCTCAAGTCTGGAAATTCTTTTCCAGCCTGTGCCCAGGTCACAATGTCCATCTTTCAGGAAGGCAAGTCTACACAGTGATCCCAGACACAGATACGTCCCCAGGCCCCACTGGGGCCTGCCTTCCACTGACTCTGCTCTTAACAGGGAAGGCTGACATTACTTTCAGGTCCAACGTCTGAGCCATTTTCGTGTTATTTTATGGGATGGCAGACTGACACCCAGCGCTGGCCCTCGGGCTTTTGCTGGGACCCTCTTATGATTGCCAAGGAAGGGAGGCTCCCTTTTGTGGGGGTGGCTGTGGCACTCGCTGGCCCCACTGAGCCGGCATGTCCCCTGAAAACAGGAGCGTCTGTCCAATGGGTCCCCAGCACCCAAGTGAGGGAGGAAGTGAGACTGTGGAAATGAGCAGGGTCCTCTGTCCACCAGGGCCTCCTCTCGAGGCCGCCTGGTCTCCACTGGCCTCCTGGGCCCTGCTTCTTGCTCTCCAAGCTTGCTCTGCATCCTGACTCCAGGGAACCCCACTCCAACCCCCGCCCACTCCAGCCTCACCACATTTCCTGCTTGGCATGATCAACAGTGTCATTTCCAGTCTGCGACCCCAGAAAGAGGCAGCCCGGGGCCCTCCCTCATTGAATTGACAAATAAGCAGGGTGTCGCTGAAGCCTTAAACTCCGTAGGCACAAAATAGATGGACAGGAGGTTGCCATTTCCTTCTCTAGGGGATCTTCCTAATCTAGGGATCGAACCCACGTCTCTTGCGTCTCCTACACTGGCGGACAGGTTCTTTACCACTGAACCCCCTGGGAAGCCCCAGTGTACAGAGACTGGTGCTTAAGACTTCAAGTCCCATGTCTCCCCTCTGATGGGCAGAGACACACCTTCTGAGTTGGAAACAGAAACAGACTTCCTGGGGCCCCAGAATCTGCCCAGGAAAGTGCTTACAAGGTTCAACATGGACCCAGTCCTTAGTCACAATTCATTGGTACTTTAATATACCTTGTCTTTTATGCTTAAGACTTCAAGTCCCATGTCTCCCCTCTGATGGGCAGAGACACACCTTCTGAGTTGGAAACAGAAACAGACTTCCTGGGGCCCCAGAATCTGCCCAGGAAAGTGCTTACAAGGTTCAACATGGACCCAGTCCTTAGTCACAATTCATTGGTACTTTAATATACCTTGTCTTTTTCCTTTTCATCACAGGGGACTGGAATGCAAAAGTAGGAAGTCAAGAGATACCTGGAGTAACAGGCAAATTTGGCCTTGGAGTACAAAATGAACCAGGGCAAATCCTAAAAGAGTTTTGCCAAGAGAATGCACTGGTCAGAGCAAACATCCTCTTCCAACAACACAAGAGAAGACTCTACACATAGATATCACCAGATGGTCAACACAGAAATCAGATTGATTTGCAGCCAAAAATGGAGAAGCTCTATACAGTCAGCAAAAACAAGACCAGGAGCTGACTGTGGCTCAGATCATGAACTCCTTATTGCCAAATTCAGACTGAAACTGAAGAAAGCAGGGAAAACCACTAGACCATTCAGATATGACCTAAATCAAATTCGTTACAATTATACAGTAGAATTGACAAATAGATTTAAGGGGTTATATCTGACAGAGAGAGTGCCTGAAGAACTATGGACACAGTCTTGTGACATTGTATTGGAGGCAATGATCAAGACCATCCCCAAGAAAAAGAAAAGCAAAAATAGCTGAGAAAAGAAAAGATGCAAAAGGCAAAGGAGAAAAGGAAAGATATACCCATTTGAATGCAGAGTTCCAAAGAATAGCAAGGAGAGATAAGAAAGCCTTCCTTAGTGATCAAGAAATAAAGGAAAACAATAGAATGGGAAAGACTATAGATCCCTTCAAGAAAATCAGAGACACCAAGGGAACATTTCATGCAAACATGGGCTCAATAAAGGACAGAAATGGTATGGACTTAATGGAAGCAGAAGATATTAAGAAGAGGTGGCAAGAATACACAGAAGAACTGTACAAAAAAGATCTTCATGACCCAGATAATCATGGGTCATGATCACTGGTGTGATCACGCACCTAGAGCCAGACATCCTGGAATGTGAAATCCAGTGGGCCTTAGGAAGCATCACTATGAACAAAGCTAGTGGAAGTGATGGAATTCCAGTGGAGCTATTTCAAATCCTGAAAGATGATGCTGTGAAAGTGCTGCACTCAATATGCCAGCAAATTTGGAAAACTCAACAGTGGCCACAGAACTGGAAAAGGTCAGTTTTCATTCCAATCCCAAAGAAAGGCAATGCCAGAGAATGTTCAAATTATCACACAATTGCACTCATCTCACACGCTAGTAAAGTAATGCTCAAAATTTTCCAAGCCAGGCTTCAACAGTATGTGAACCATGAACTTCCAGATGTTCAAGCTGGTTTTAGAAAAGGCCAAGGAACCAGAGATCAAATTGACAACATCCACTCTATCGTGAAAAAAGCTAGAGATTTTCAGAAAAACATCTACTTCTGCTTTACTGACTACACCAAAGCCTTTGACTGTGTGGATCATAACAAACTATGGAAGATTTTTCAAGAGATGGGCATACCAGACCACCTGACCTGCCTCCTGAGAAATCTGTATGCAGGTCAGAAAGCAACAGTTAGAACTGGACATGGAACAACAGACTGGTTCCCAACTGGAAAAGGAGTACATCAAGGCTGTATATTGTCACCCTGCTTATTTAAGTTATATGCAGAGTACATCATGTGAAATGCTGGGCTGGATGAAGCACCAGCTGGAATCAAGATTGCCGGGAGAAATCTCAATAACCTCAGATATGCAGATGACACCACCCTTATGACAGAAAATGAAGAAGAACTAAAGAGCCTCTTGATGAAAGTGAAAGAGGAGAGTGAAAAAGTTGGTTTACAACATTTAGAAAACTAAGCTCATGGTATCCGGTCCCATCACTTCATGGCAAATAGATGGGGAAACAGTGGAAACAGTGTCAGACTTTATTTTTTTGGGCTCCAAAATCACTGCAGATGGTGACTGCAGCCATGAAATTAAAAGAC
>SJYX01020281.1:161018-185740 GCA_006410675.1 Oreotragus oreotragus
GGGAAATAGATGGGGAAACAGTGGAAACAGTAGCAGACTTTATTTTTGGGGCTCCAAAATCACTGCAGATGGTGATTGCAGCCATGAAATTAAAAGATGCTTACTCCTTAGAAGAAAAGTTACGACCAACCTAGAGAGCATATTCAAAAGCAGAGACATTGCTTTGCCAACAAAGGTCTGTCTTGTCAAGGCTATGGTTTTTCCAGTAGTCATGCCAAAGAATTGATGCTTTTGAACTGTGTTGTTGGAGAAGACTCTTGAGAGTCCCTTGGACTGCAAGGAGATCCAACCAGTCCATTCTGAA
Organism: Oreotragus oreotragus; assembly: GCA_006410675.1. Classification (NCBI taxonomy): domain Eukaryota; kingdom Metazoa; phylum Chordata; class Mammalia; order Artiodactyla; family Bovidae; genus Oreotragus; species Oreotragus oreotragus. The sequence goes on from SJYX01020281.1 coordinate 161,323, forward strand.
GGAGATCAGCCCTGGCTGTTCTTTGGAAGGAATGATGCTAAAACTGAAACTCCAGTACTTTGGCCACCTCATGCAAAGAGTTGACTCATTCGAAAAGACTCTGATGCTGGGAGGGATTGGGGACAGGAGGAGAAGGGGATGACAGAGGATGAGATGGCTGGATGGCATCACTGACTCGATGGACATGAGTCTGAGTGAACTCTGGGAGTTGGTGATGGACAGGGAGGCCTGGCGTGCTGCGATTCATGGGGTCGCAAAGAGTCGGACACGACTGAGCGGCTGAGCTGAACTGAACTGAACTGAGGTGAATGTGAACACTGCACGGAGGCTGCAGGAACACACAGAACGCACGCGCACTCCCAAACAGTGCTCACCCCAGTCGGCCGCCTGGTGGAGCCACACCCTCCCATCTCCACCATGACTCCCAAGCTATCCTCTTCCAGTGCCACTTCCCCAAACAAGCTCCTGGTCCTTCTCAAGGTCAAACACCATATAGACTACAGTCTGCATGACCTTCTTAATCATTTCACACGGTAAACTGTGCTCCCCCTTTTACTAGGTTCCTGTGTCTACTTTATGTGTCACTGGCAGAATATTTGAATGTTTGGTCCACAAGCCCATTTTCCCCATAGACCCTGTGGATTTTATGATGTAATTTTGCATAAGGCACTGATTTCTAAGAATCCTTGCTAGAGAAGACTCTTGAGAGCCCCTTGGACACCCAGGAGATCAAACCAGTCCATCCTAAAGGAAATCAGTCTTGAATATACATTGGAAGGACTGATGATGAAGCTGAAGCTCTACTACTTTGGCCATCTGACGTGAAGAGCCAGCTCATTGGAAAAGACCCCAATGCGGGAAAAGATTGAGGGCAGGGGGAGAAGGAGGTGACAGAGGATAGATGGTTGGATGGCATCGCTGACCTAATGGACATGAGTTTGAGTAAACTCTGGGAGATAGTGGAGGACAGGGAAGCCTGGCATGCTGCCGTCCATGTAGTAACAAAGACTTGGACACAAGTAGCCAATGAACAACAACGTTATTATTTGCTACAGCAAAACATGTGCACATTCTACGTACTTTGGGAGAATGGGCATCATCAAACACTTATTGGGCATTTGACACAAACGAAAGAGAAAGAAACTCACAGACAGAAACAGACCTGAGGTTGCCAAGGGGTAGGTGGGGAGGGGAGGGATGGATTGGGAGCTGGGATCAGCAGATGCTGACTATTATATACGAGACGGGTAAATGAAAGGGTCCTATGATATAGTACAGAGAACTGTATTCAATATCTTGGGATAAACCATCATGGGAAAGAATGTGAAAAGGAATATATATATATATATATGTATAACTAAATCACTTTGCACACAGCATTGTAAGTCAACTCTATTTCAATTAAATATATTTAAAAGAAAGAAACTGGAAAACATACGCTTGATAATTCTATTCATTTGCATTGTCTTATGGCATGTATTTGTAAAGCATGATACAATAAAACTTGAGGTAATAGGCAAAATGCACAGAGTCCTATAAGCAAAACTCCCTTATCAGCTCTCTTTCTGCTGGACCTCAGTTACCACTCAAGTTCTATGATGACTCAAGTTTTCTCCATGATTTTTTTCATGGGCAGCATAAATCTTGCTCAGCCTCTTGTTCTCTCATGGGAATAATAAAACAGAAACTGTGTTGTTGGAAAAGTAGAACAGGATATATATTAAACGATTTACCATCTAATGTATTGTTTCACTGCATTTCCCTACAACACAGAGTTTACTTCGAAGCAGAGAAGTCATCTGGATAGAGGCCAAGAGGGAGGCAGTTCTTGCCCACAATTTACCCTTGCTCGTTACCTCTTTCCAACCTGTTCTTGATCTAAGTTCCATTTCTGGCCAATAATGTGTGTAATTTCCAGTGATGTTTCAGCTTCGCAGCCTTGAAAGCGGCCACATTAGGAAATGACAGCCAGACACGCTGTCAAGTGGTTTGCCCTTTAGTATTTGTTCTGGGGAACAAAGGGGAGAAAAAAGCCAAGATTCAAGAAAACAAATGGATTGGGTTGATGTCAAATGCCTCTTCTCACGAAGGGCAGCCAAACAAGGTCATTACAGCTTTGCCATCCATTCCTTTAAACTCCACACGCCATTCACCCACGCCTGACTCCCTGACTCAAAGCTTAGAAATGACGGCCTTGCACCTGATTTGACTTCTTCCCCACTTGTGCTGGGTGTTGAACTTGAGTTCTCTATGGGAGATCTGCCTTCTGAGGGCACAGTGAGTGCAAGCCAGAACAGGCAGGTAACCCTGGACCGAGAAAAAGGGGCTACTGGGGAGAGTGTGGCCGGAGAGGGTGATCTGGCCAAATGCCAGTAGAGAAGATTCACGAGCAAGGCTGAGAATATCTTCAGTCAAAGAAATAAGAGGAATACCTCACACTCTCACTCTGAAGCCTGAAGTGACGTGAAGTGAAGGTGCTCAGTTGTGTCTGACTCTTTGCAACCCCATGGACTGTAGCCTACCAGGCTTCTCCATACATGGGATTCTCCAGTCAAGAATACTGGAGTGGGTTGTCTTTCCCTTCTCCAGAGGATCTTGCCAGCCCAGGGATCGAACCCTGGTCTCCCGCATTCTAGGCAGATGCTTTTACTGTCTGAGCCACCAGGGAAGTTCTGAAGCCTGGTATCGTCTAAAAACTCTTGCCCTCCCTAAAGTGAGGCTGAGAAGGAAATATGGTGGCAATCCTAGGCTAGTACCCTTCCTAACCTCCCAGCAGAACCCCACAAGACCTTGTGACATGAAAGGATTGACTGGGGTGAGCAGGTGCTAAATAAGGGTAACCCAATGAAAACCTAGATTCTAATTTTCTTTTCTTTCCACAGTGACGACACTAACAGTGGTCTTACCACCATGCAATAGACTCAGCTTCTTTGCTGTTAGCTGGAAATGGCCGGAAATGATAGCTCAGGCAGTACAGAATCTTCCTGCAATGCAGGAGACCCAGGTTCAATCCCTGGGTTGGGAAGATCCCCTGGAGAAGGGAATGGCTACCCACTCCAGTATTCTTGCCTGGAGAATCCCATGGACGGAGGAGCCTGGCGGGCTACAGTCTACGGGGTCGCAAAGAGTCAGACACTTTCTGACTCTTTAGAGTTAGAGTGATTAACACTTTCCCTGAACTAATAGAAAAGCAAGTGCAGGAGCAAGAAGACACAAAGTCCCCGGGACCAAGCCCCAACCCTGCACTGACTGGCTCTGCAATCTGAAAGGTTTAGACATGTGGCTGACTCTGGTTCAAGAGGCTTTTGAGATCTTGGGAGGAAACATGTCTTCAAATGTCACACTTCACTTTCCTGCAACAAGTCCTGCAGACTGATCGTCTTCCATCATAAAATCCATCTCCATTCATCCCAAGACTGTCATGTAACACATCAGGCAGAGAAGTCACTCTGCAGAATGAAGGATGGTTGGCTTGTGTTGAGCAGCCAGCTCGGGGCCCTTCAGGAGCAGATCGGTGTTTTGCATGCTATAGTTTGTGAAAATTTTAGGTTAATCAAGATAAGTGATTACCATTACTGGACTTAAAAAAAACTAGTCCAATAATTTATTCCATAAATTGGGTCTTGAAATTCATCAGGAAGTGATTTTTCTTCTCCTAGTCCGCCTTTAATTATACGATGTTAGAGTCTACTGCAGAATACATCTTTATCAATCTGTAGATCTCAGACACAATTACAGTTTTGCTTGAGACCTATGAAAATAACACCATAGGTTATAAAGCATTTCATGCTTTTCACAATTTATTTTCATGTATTTATCTCACTGTGCCTTAGGGAAACTGGTAAAGAGAGCAGATAACACCATTCTGATTTTGTAGATTGGTATTTGTGATTTTGCAGGTGATGAAACAAACATGGATAAATTAAGAGGAATATAATACTGCAAGCTTTCGTCAGGTATAGCAACCAGTTGTTCTAATTCATGGGACAATACTTTTTCTGTATTAAGTGTTTATTTATTTTAAGTGTTAAGTGGGAACACATCGTTAAACCAAGAATTTTCAAGCACTCTACCAGAAAAATTTTGGAAACATTTAGTTTCTATTCTGGAGACTATGATGGGACTGAACAAGCATGCTCTAGTCAGTGAGGGCAGGCAAAAGGTGAAAAGAAAGGAAGGGTGAGAGGGCCAGTGTTCTCCCTGAAAGGCATGAGAAAGTAGGAGGGGCCCCCATCCCTACCTGGCTTGGGGTGCAGGGCTGTCCCCAGCACCCCAATGCTCTGTCTTCTGCTGGGGAGTGGCTCCCACCTTCCGAATTTGCATTTTACTGCCTCTTTCTCTCCTCACTTCTGGGACAGAATTCATCTAAGCCTGCAGACTGCTCAACCTTCAAATATTGCTGATTTTCTAACTACCTTCTCTGGAATAATCACAAGACCTTTCAGTATTTCACATGCTCCTGCCCTCCCCCACGCCCCCTGAAAATGGATTTCATTTCCAGTCTGTGACCTTCGGCTCCTCCTGTCTGATGTGAAGGCAAGAGGTCACCTGGGCCCCAGCTGCAACTCAAGTCCCCCTGCCCTGATCTCCAGTCTCTTCTCACTCTTGCTCAGAACAGACCGATTGCCCTGGGCAAATGGCATGATTGGGTCTTCAGTGGAATTTCATACATCCTTTCATTCACTAGGAATTTTCATATATATGGCTCTCTGAATCACTCTTAATGCATTCCTCCCACACGTACCCCTCTCCCACTAGCTTCCAACATGTTCATTTTCCTACCTTTGAATCTTTTTGCACAACCTCAGACCCTCTCTAGCCTTCACACTCAAAAAAACATGTGATCTGCACAGGGAACTCTGCTCAGTGTTATGTGGCATTGTAGATGGGAGGAGAGTTTAGTGTGTGAGTTGGGGGCAGGGATGGATACATGTGCATGTATGGCTGAGTGCCTTTGCTGACAACCTGAAAGTATCACAGTATTGCTAACTGGCTGTACCCCAATATGAAATAAAGTTTTTAAAAAATAAAGAAAATAAATCATAAAATAAAACGTGATCTATGTGCTGTCATTCCTCTAAGTTTTAGTTGTGTGTGTGTGTGTGTGTGTGTGTGTGTGTGTTTTGAGCATGTATTTTCCTCTGTTTTCATGGCTTATCTCTAACCTTTATTCCAATAACAAATGAATCCTCCCATTCCCTTCACGACTTCCCTGGTGGCTCAGACGGAAGTGTCTGCCTACAATGTGGGAGACCTGGGTTCGATCCCTGGGTTGGGAAGATCCCCTGGAGCAGGAAATAGCAACCCACTCCAGTGCTCTTGACTTGAAAATCCCATGGATGGAGGAGCCTGGTAGGCTACAGTCCATGGGGTTGCAATGAGTCAGGTACGACTGAGCGACTTCATTCACTTTCATTCCCTTCACAGAAGAGTTACATTCTTCTGCAGCGGCTCAAGCATTTGGTATTTTAGGTGTAACAGTTGTGCTTTAATTCCTACCCAGTGAAAACATGATGACTGTTCCCCTCCTCCCCACTGTTCTTCAATGACTTGAAAATCCCATGGATGGAGGAGCCTGGTAGGCTACAGTCCATGGGGTTGCAATGAGTCAGGTACAACTGAGCGACTTCATTCACTTTCATTCCCTTCACAGAAGAGTTACATTCTTCCGCAGCGGCTCAAGCATTTGGTATTTTAGGTGCAATAGTTGTGTTTTAACTCCTACCCAGTGAAAACATGATGACTGTTCCCCTCCTCCCCACTGTTCTTCGGTCTCCTAATCACACCCTTAGTACTAACATCCCTCAAGGCAAGCCCTGTGTCCGTCCTTCGACTCACTCATTAAACTTGGAGCATGTCCCCACCCTCACACCCATGGCCAAGGGAGCAGCATCTGCATTAAGACGGCGCATCTGCATCCACAGGACTCATGCCTCCCTCCCAGATTGTTCTTAGAACCTCAGTGTGCTGTGCTGAGCTCAGTCACTCAGTCGTGTCTGACCCTTTGTGACCCCATGGACTGTAGCCCACGAGGCTCCTCTGTCCATGGGGATTCTCCAAGAATCCTGGAGTGGGTTGCCATGCCCTTCTCCAGGGGGTCTTCTTGACCCAGCGATTGAACCCAGGTATCCTGCATTGCAGGCAGATTCTTTACCATCTGAGCCACCAGGGAAGCCCAAGAATACTGGGGTGGGTAGCCTATCCCTTCTCCAGGGGAACTTCCCAACCCAGGAATCGAACCAGGGTCTCCTGCATTGCAGGTGCTTTCTTAACCCACGGAGCTACCAGGGAAGCCCGAACCTCAGTGAAGCCGTGGTTTATTCCACCAAAATTCACGACGGGCTGTGACAGCTGCCATCATGTCGCAAACGGTAACTTGCAAACGAAACCTATAGATAAACACACAAAATAAACCCACCTTCAGTCACACCTACAAAACCAATAGCTGTGCTGAGATTCTTTAGATTTGGATCTGTGACGGGCAAAAAGCAAACAAAAATTCCAAAGAAATCTTCAGCTTCAGGAGAGGTCAGGGAACAGATATGGCCAAGAGAGCACAAGGGTTAGACTGGGCTGAGCTCAGGATAAAAACACTGTCCCCTCGGGCTACTTCCTCAGCCTCTCCAGACCAGGGGAGGAGGATGACGATAGCTTCCATGAAGCACCGCTGCAAGGAATAAACTAGATGATATGTTAGCATACCCGGAACACTGCTCCTCTTTACCAAGGCAGCATTGTCATCACTGTCACCATCATTGCTTTTATTATCAGTAGGGCTCATAGTGTCTATTTTAGGCACCTGAACAATATTTTTTCAAACAATAGACATCAAATCATTTTTTCAAATGATGATAAACATCAAATCATTTCTAAATTTAACACAGTGTGAAAGTGAAAGTTGCTCAGTCGTGTTCGACTCTTTGCGACCACATGGACCATACAGTCCATGGAATTCTCCAGGCCAGAATACACTGGAGTGGGTAGCCATTCTCTTCTCCAGCAGATCTTTCTGACCAGGAATCGAACTGGGGTCTCCTGCATTGCAGACAGATTCTGTACCAGCTGAGCCACGAGGAAAGCCCTAAAGCAGTGTACTAAGGCAAGATTTAACTCAGATTACCATTTCAGGGTAGGCTGTAGGTAGACAGCATTAAACGTTTTTTAATCAGCTCACGTCACCTTCTTGCTTCCTGGTCTCTCCTCACTTGCTCTCCCCTGAAGGTGGGAAGTGCCCTCCTGCTGATCAAAACCACCTCCACTCACTTGTGTGTATTTTGGTTCACTCAGTTATCAGAGTGCATTACTGAGTTCTTGAATCACCACCCACCCCGCCAGACACTTTCTCCAAGGAAACCTTCATATGCTGCTTTCCTTTCCCTTCACAGTCAACTAGCTCATCTGCAAAGAAAAACCAGATTAGTACTTTTCTTCTTGGCAGAAAGTGGTTGTTCTGAAAGTACACTGGTCCCTCTCTGCCACTCCCATCTTCCCTGAAATGGACGGGTGGATTCACTTTGCACAAAATGCTTGAGATTATTTACCAAGCGCTCCTGGAAGCCCCTTCACCCCGTGTCTCCCCACTCCCCACTCCAGCTTTCTCTGTATCACCTTTTAATCTGGCTTCTTGCCAGGGACTTTCTAAATATTTATTTTATTGTCATGTTATTTTGATTCTGGCAAACTAAAATCTGACCAAAACGCAAAGCTTTTGAATGAGCTTTGAGTGGCCTTTCCCCAGCAGTTAAGGTTTTATGACTACATCTGGGGGCAGACAGGTTTCAAGAGAAGCTTTGACGGTAGTTGCTGTTGACTCTGCCCAACCTATCAGTGGAATTGGCAAAGTGATCACTCTGGTTTCAGATGGGTTAGTCTGACCTTTCCAACTAGTCTGGATATCCTCAGGGCATACATCTAAACTTTTCTTTCATGTAATTTTGCTTTTTTGAAATCTTTTCTAACCCCTCAATGCTAAAAGAAATCATCTCCTGCTTTGATGAGACAGCAACAATTTATCAGGAGAAGTTTCAGTGAAATTTGCTCATATGCCATTCACAAGAACTGTGGTGTGTGTGTATGAAAGAGAAACAGTGTCTGTGAGTGTGTGTGAGAGAGTACGTGAGACAGAGACAGTGTGTGTGAGTGTGTGCGTAAGAGAGAGAGACTGTATGTGTGTATGAGACAGAGAGAGTATGTGTGAGTGTGTGAGAGAGAGACAGTGCGTGTGTGAATGTGTGTGAGCATATGTGTGTGTGTGACTATGTGTGTGAGAGTTGTGAGACAGAGACAGTGTGTGTGAGTGTATGTGAGAGAGAGACAGTGTGTGTGTGAGTGTGTGAGAGAAAGAGACAGTGTGAGTGTGTGTGAGAGACAGTGTGTGTGTGAGTGTGTGTGTGTATGAGAGAGAGAGTATGTGTGTGAGTGTGTGTGTGAGAGAGAGAGAGCGAGACAGTGTGTGTGTGGGTGTGGGTGTGAGGGAGAATATGTGTGTGAGTGTGTCTGTGTGTGTGAGAGAAACTGTGAGTGTGTGTGAGAGACAGTGTGTGTGTGCAAGTGTGTGTTTGTGAGAGAGAGACTGTGTGTGGAGTGTGTGTGTGTGTGAGACAGAGAGACTATGTGTGAATGTGTGTGTGAGAGAGAGAGACTGTATGTATCAATATGCAGTATGTGTGTGTGAGAAACACAGTGTGAGAGAGTGTGTGTGTGTGAACGTATGTGTAAGCGCATGTGAGTGTGTGTGTGAAAGAGACTGTGTGAGTATGTGCATGAGAGAGAGACTGTGTGTGAGAGTGTGTGTGTGAGAGAGAGAGAGACAGTGTGAGTGTGTGTGTGACAGAGACTGTGTGTGTGAGTGTGTGAGAGACAGTGTGTGTGTGTGAGAGAGAGAGACTGTGTGTGTCAGTATGTGTGTGATAGAGAGACTGTGTGTGAGTGTGTCTGTGAAAGAGAGATAGTGTGAGTGTGTGTGAGAGAGAGAGATACAGTGTGTGAGTGTGTGTGTGTGAGAGAGAGACTGTGTGTGTCAGTATGTGTGTGAGTGTGTGTGTGAGTGTGTGTGTGAGAGAGACAGTATGTGTGAGTTTGTGTATGAGACAGTGTGAGTGTGTATGTGAGAGAGAGAGTGTGTGTGTGAGTGTGAGAGACTGTGTGAGCATGTGTGTGTGTTTGTGAGAGAGAGACTGTTGTGTGAGTATGTGTGTGAGAGAGACTGTGTGAGCATGTGTGTGAGTGTGTGTGAGACTGTGAGCATGTGTGTGAGCATGTGTGTGAGCATGGGTGTGAGACAGTGTGTGTGAATGTATATGAGAATGTGTGAGTGTGTGTGTGAGTGAGAGTGTGTGTGTGAGTGTTTCTGTGAGAGTGTGTGTGTGAGAGAGTATGTGTGTCAGTGTGTGTGAGAGAGAGAATGTGTGAGCGTGTGTGTGTGAGAGAGACTGTGAGCATATGTGTGTGAGAGAGAGACTGTGTGAGCATGTGTGTGAGCATGTGATAAAGAGATTGTGTGAGCATGTGTCTGAGCGTGGGTGTGTGAGAGAGAGACAATGTGAGTGTGTGTGTGAGAGAGACTGTGTGTGTGTGACTGTGTGTGAGAGAGTGTCTGTGAGCGTGTGTGTGAGCGTGGGTGTGTGAGACAGACAGTGTGTGTATGAGAGAAAGTGTGTGTGTGAGTGTGTGTGAGAGAGAGACTGAGCATGTGTGTGAGAGGAAACAGTGTGTGAGAGAGAGTGTGTGTGTGTGAGTGTGGGTGAGAGAGAGACTGTGAGCGTGTGTGCGTGTGTGAGAGAGAGACTGTGTGAGCGTGTGTGTGAGAGAGAGAGACTGTGTGTGTGTGAGTGTGTGCTGGGTGGTCAGTAGGATGGGATCTGGGAGAAGCAGTCTGCCAGGTATAGGAAGTAAGAAAGCACACTGGCCGCAGGTGAACTTGCCTGCCAAACAGAAACACTCACAGAGAACAGACTTGTGGCTGTAAGCGGGTGTAATCACAGATCCCGCAAAAGGTGAAGACAATATTTTTTCTGTTCTTTTTATAATCTTCTGAAACAAAAGGCGTTGTTACACAGATCCTTATCCACTGATAAGACTGTGTTTTGCTTCCGTATGAAAGGTGCACTTGCCCTTGGGTGTGGGTAAATGGCCACTTGACAATTGTAGAGCTAGCGGTCACCATAGTGGGAAGTGGTCTTCCTAGGGGGCTCAGTGGTAAAGAATCCACCTGCCAAGTTGTTACACAGATCCTTATCCACTGATAAGACTGTGTTTTGCTTCCGTATGAAAGGTGCACTTGCCCTTGGGTGTGGGTAAATGGCCACTTGACAATTGTAGAGCTAGCGGTCACCATAGTGGGAAGTGGTCTTCCTAGGGGGCTCAGTGGTAAAGAATCCACCTGCCAATGCAGGAGACGCAGGAGCTGCTAGTCTGACCTCTGGGTGGGGAAGATCCCCTGGAGAAGGAAATGGCAGCCCACTCCAGTACTCTTGCCTGGGAAATCCCATGGACAGAGGAGTCTGGCGGGCTACAGTCCACGGGGCTACAAAGGCTTAGCAACTAAACAACAGCAACGATAATATGGATGTATAACTGAATCACTTTACTCTATAGCAGAAATTAACATGATGCTGTAAGTCAACAGTAAAAGTTTTAAAAGGTGCATGGTCTTTAGAGAATTTAAAGCTTAACAGATCTGAATAATAAGGGTTGGTAGGATTTGTTTAAGACCAGAAACCAGCATGAGGGCTCAGACGCCCTCTCTGCCTGGACAGAGGACTCTCCTCTCTTCTGACCTCAGCCCTGCTTTACTGCTAAATGGAAGGAGTTTTATCAAAGCTTAACTTGATCTCAAACATCCTTATTGTATTTTCAACACACACACACACATACACACACACACATGAATGTGAAATACAAGGGCCTTGATTTTCAATTTAACTGAAGTAGATAAATCTCACCCTGTTATGAATATAGATAAAGATCCAAGCTCTATTAGCCGACATTTTTACCCAAGAAGAAATCCCTCTGAAGAAACACTGTAGTGATGGGCGCTTGCCAGGCTGAACACAGCAAGCCTTGACAATAAATATGTGACTCTGGAAGCATTCTTGTTCCTATTCAGGCCACTACCTCCACCTCATGTCCTTAGGAAACCTGCAGACATCCCATCTGATGGGTGATCAGGTCCGTAAGTCCCAGGCCTTGCTCTTCCCTCGCCTGCCTTCTCTTCCACCCTTCCCAAGGCATCAGCTTCCAATCACCTGCAGATTTCCCTGTGAAATACCCAGCTCTTTCGGAATAGCCATCCGCTAATTGGGGCAGAAACCTCTCTTTTCTCTGGGTCTTTCTCCTCTGCTGCCACGAGGCTTTCTGAGGTTCAGCTTGATCTTCACCTGAGAGACACTATCAAGTAGCAGCCTTTCTGCAGTCAGCCAGACTCTCAAGAACATTTTCACATGGACTCTGACAAACGCTCCGTGCAGGGCTTCCCTGATGGGCCAGGGGTTAAGAAGCTGCCTGCCACCGCAGGGAACACGGGTTCGAGCCCTGATCCAGGAAGAGCTCACACGCTGCAGAGCAACTAACCCCCATGCCACAAGCGCTGAACCCCCACACCAGACGACCTGGGCTCTGCAGAGAACCACGCGGGGAGCACCCACGCACTGCAGCTAGACAGCAGCCTGGCCCTCCGTCTCTGCAGCAAAGACCCAGCACAGCTAAAAATAAGAAACGAATAAAGAAAAATTCAAAAAAGAACACTGAGAAATTAAAAAAAAACCCAATCACTTCATGTAATTAACCTACAAATGGGGAAGCTGAGGCTCAGAAAGCTAGCGTGCATCCATGAATCCACCCAGCTGGTGAGTCTCCGCCTCTCCCACATGGCCTCTGAACACTCCAAGAGCCAGTTCTTCAGAGTCCCAGCTTCAAGTTTCCAGGATCTGTTTGCCAAAACCGCCCGTGGTGCAGGCTGCGTGGGTCCCCTCCTTCCCCTTCCTCCCTCTTGACAAAGACCTCTTTCAGGCGAGAGACTGATTTTTCTTTTCGCCAGGTAGAAGCCCCCGGGGAAGGCTGCATTTCGAGGCAGACGTTTTCCGCATTAAATAAAGCTGTCCGAATTCATCTTTGGGAAAGGCCTTTCTTTCTAACTAGCCGGAGACACCCGTTTTCCTTTAGCTCCCACACAGGCTCAGAACGAGGGGAGAAAGCCATTTGTCTCCTGCTCGAATTCACAGGCAGAGATTGAAGAGAGCGTTTTTCAAAGGCTGGTGAGATAACCTCTGCAGACAAACCCGCGAGCCTGCCCGGCGCTGAGCCGTGGCGCACGGCCGCACACCCTCCCCACTGGAGACCCTCACCCCGATGCCAGCCAGGGCGCCGGGCGGGGTTTCTTAGAGGCAACTGTGTGAGAAATGAGGAGGGCTCTTCTGCCAGACTGCAGCAAACCCCTCCGGTTACCAGATACATTTCTGGGTATCCACAAGCCTTCTGAAGGCACACGCAAAAGTCTCTGTGGATGTATGTGTGAACTCAACAGTGGCCAGCACCTTGACATCCATGGAGCTGAAGCAGAGATCCGATGGCTGGACCACACAGACCCTCCCCTCGTCCACGGCGAAGACAAGCACGCAGCAGAATCCTTGAACCGCGGCACACCATCTTCTACAAGCGGAAGGAAATACTCGGAAGAATCAGCGTTCTCTGATGTTCAAAATCCCCCAAATTCCGAGGGAGCGGAGGAACGCCGGATTCCGGCAGAAGGAATTATTCGTGCGGTTTCTCTGCGGTCAGGCAACCTTTTCAGATGTGATTTGATGACCTCCCTGGCTAATAGTTTCTCTGGGTTAATTCATAGGTGAATTGATGTTTTCCATTCTCTATCCACCGAATGCTGCTGTCCTAAAGAAAGTCTGATGTGGTTTCCAAAACGAACAGCATGCTTGTCTCTGACACACAGAATCAGAGAATGGCGTCTTTTAACGTGTTTGAAGAAAGCAAGCCTCCTTTCTCATTAAGCTATGCATCGGTACTCACTTGCTGATCCGGCTGAACACCAGCCCTGTATGAAAGAATCCAAAGGTAGCGACAAACAACAGCCAAGGACCAGAACAGCATGCTTGTCTCTGACACACAGAATCAGAGAATGGCGTCTTTTAACGTGTTTGAAGAAAGCAAGCCTCCTTTCTCATTAAGCTATGCATCGGTACTCACTTGCTGATCCGGCTGAACACCAGCCCTGTATGAAAGAATCCAAAGGTAGCGACAAACAACAGCCAAGGACCACAGGTCTTAACGCCCACGGGCATCCTATGGATCTCAGGGTGACCCTACGGGTGGCTGTGCCCTGGGGCCTGAGAACCCCAGTCTGACCAGTGATGTGCTTGAACGACAGAGGAACATATTATCAAGACAGGTCTCCTTCAAACTTCCCTGGTGGTCCGGCGGTTAGGACTCCGTGCCTCCACTGCAGGGGGCAAGGATTGGATTCCTGGTCAGGGAATTAACATTCCATAAGCCTGGCGCCCAAAAGAAAGCATGCTCTTTTTTTTAGGTCTTAACGCCCACGGGCATCCTATGGATCTCAGGGTGACCCTACGGGTGGCTGTGCCCTGGGGCCTGAGAACCCCAGTCTGACCAGTGATGTGCTTGAACGACAGAGGAACATATTATCAAGACAGGTCTCCTTCAAACTTCCCTGGTGGTCCGGCGGTTAGGACTCCGTGCCTCCGCTGCAGGGGGCAAGGATTGGATTCCTGGTCAGGGAATTAACATTCCATAAGCCTGGCGCCCAAAAGAAAGCATGCTCTTTTTTTTTTTTTTTTTTTTTTTTGAGAGAAAATTTAGATGCACACAGATCTAAAGCATATATTTCATTGGTTTTGACAAATGCATATACAGTCAAATGAATATGATCAAATCAAGATAGGGGGCATTCCAGTTCCTCCCAGAATCTCCTACAGGCAACCCCTGTTTTGATTCCTTTCACAGTTTCTGAGTTTTTGTACATGGAATTGTGATCATGTTGCCTTTTTGTCTGGCTTTCTCTGGGCCGGATATGAGGTTCTTGTTGAGATTCACCCTCAATGCAGTGTGCATGGAACGCCGCTCACAAATAGTTCACTACATGAATGCAGCCCAGTTTCTTTTTCCATTATCTGCTTGCAGGATATTTGGGTCTTTTCCAGTTTGGGTGTACTATGAAAAAGACTTGTTATGAACACTACAAGTTTTTTTCAAGGACTCATGTTTTCACTACTGTTGCAGAAACACCTAGGAGTGTAATAGATTTCAGTTGGGAGTTACACATTTAGCTTTATCAGAAACTTTCAAACTGTTCCCCAAAGTGGTCATATGTGCTCTACACTCTCATCAATAGTGTTAGGAATTTATGTCACTTCACATTCCTGTTAACATTTGTTGTTGTCACGGGGTTGAGAAATGTCATCTCAACACGGTTTTGACTGCCATTTCCTTACGAGTGACAATATGGAGCACTATTTCATGTGCAACCATTTACACATCTTCTTTCGTATAGCACCTTTTCAAATATCTTGTCCACTTTAAATTATTGATGTGTAGGTGTTTTTATATATTAGAGATGCAAGTCCATTTGTCAGATACATGGAATTGAATATAATTTCCCCAATTTATGACCAGACTATTCATTTTCTTAACATCATCTTTAGCTGAGCAGAAATTTTTACTTTGGTGAAATCCAACTGATTGATTTTTTATCATTTTTTAAAATCCCTACCTATGAGGTTTTTGGTGGGCCTTCCTGGTGGCTCAGATGGTAAAGCGTCTGCCTGCAATGCGGGAAACCCAGATTTGATCCCTGGGTCGGGAAGATCCCCTGGAGAAAGAAATGGCAACCCACTCTGGAATTCATGCCTGGGAAATCCCATGGACTGAGGAGCCTGGTGGACTACAGTCCATGGGGTCTCAAAGAGTCGGACACCACCGAGCAACTTCTCCTCACTTCTCTTCATGAGGTTTTGTTGGGCTTGCCAGGTGGCTCAATGGTAAAGAATCTGCCGGCCAAGCTGGAGACATGGGTTCGATCCCTGGGTAAGGAAGATTCCCTGGAGAAGGAAATGGCAACCCACTCCAATATTTTTGCCGTGAAAATCCCACGGACAGAAGAGCTTGGCAGGCTACACTGCATAGGATCACAAAGAGCTGGACACGACGGAGAGACTAAACAACACAAAGCCCTTACTAACTCCAAAGTCAGGGAATTTCTCAGGAGTATTAACATGTCCATCATCATTCCAGATTGTACGGTTAGGCACACGATCCACCTACAATTGACTACTATTTATGATGAGATGGGGTTTAAATTTCCCCTCTCCCCCTAACTTCATCCAGATCTTTCCACCTTGTCAAAAATTCATTGGTTGTGTATGTGTATGTCTAATTCTGGATTCTTCACAGATACGTTCTATTGATTGTTCATCTTTCCTTATGCCAATATTAGTACCACAAAGGCCTGTATAGTCAAAGCTGTGGTTTGTCCAGCAGTCATGTATAGATGTGAGAGTTGGACCATAAAGAAGGCTGAGCATCAGAGAATTAATGCTTTTGAACTGTGGTGCTAGAGAAGACTCTTGAGAGTCCCGTGGACAGCAAGGAGACCAAACCAGCCAATTCAAAAGGAAATCAACCCTGAATATTCATGGGAAAGACTGATGCTAAAGCTGAAGCTACAGTCTTTTGGCCCCCTGATGCAAAGAGCCAACTCACTGGAAAAGACCCTGATGCTGGGAAAGATTGAGGGCAGGAGGAGAAAGGGGCGCCAGAGGACGAGATGGTTAGACAGCATCACTGACTCAGTGGGCATGAATTTGAGCAAACTCTGAGAGACAGTAAAGGACAAGGAAGCCTGGCATGGGGCTGCAAAGAACTGGACGTGATTTAGCGACTAAACGACAACTAATACTAATCTTAAAAACAGATAATAGGGATTCTTAAAATACGAACTTCCTTTTCAAATTTATTTTGGCTGTTCTAAGTCCTTAGAATTCTTATGCTTGTCAGTTTCTACTATCTATTTGAAATTTTCACTGAGCTTTTATTAAACCCATAGGTCAGTCTGGGATCATTGACATTTAATGTTACTGATTCTTCTCGTTTATGTAACTTGTCTCTATTATCTGACAGTTTTCTATTTTATCATTTTTTCCTGTATAATTTCCAACTTTTACTTACTTGAGGTTCATTTTCATTTTTTAATTCAGATTATTTATTTTTATTCTCTTTTTTTCTAATATAAACTTTTAAAGCTACAAATTTCCTACCAAGCACGACTTTAGATACATACCACAGCTTTGATATGAATGATTTTATTGTCATTTAGCTTAAAATATTTATTAGCTTAGTTTTTATCTCACTTGGATTTCTTGAACCTCTTAAATACTTGTTTTCGTTTGTTTCCACAAAATATTGGCAACTTTAAGTCATTATTTTAAAAACTTTTTCCCTGTTATGTATTTTTGAGACTCAAATTACATGTGTTTATGACCGCTTGGATGTTGTCCTACTTATCACTGAGAAATATCTTATTATACTTTCCCATGTCTATATCTCTTTTTCAAGTTGGATAACGCTGTTGAACTGCCTTCAAATTGATTAGCTCCTCTGTTGTTCTCAATGGATTATTAAGTCTGCCCAATGAATTTCTATTTCACATACTATATTTTCAGTTCTAGAAATGTTTTTCTACTTCTATTTTCTCTGTTGCAATTCTCCTTTTGATCCCTCATTATGGCCATAATATAATTTCTTGACTATATTTACGATACCTGTTGTAAAGTCCTTGTCCGAAAAATGCAACATCAAGGTCATCTCAGGGTTCATTTCCATTGACTTCTATCATCCTTGATCATGGGTCACCTATTTGTATTTCTCTACAAACCTAGTAATTGCTTAATTTTTTTACACTATTTGCAGGGCAGCAATGGAGACACAGACACAGGAAACAGACTTACGGGCACGGGAGGTGTTGCAGAGGGAGAGGGAGGGACAAGCGGAGGGAGCAGCATGAGACCAGAGTCCCTACCACATGCAAAATAGGAGGTCCTGGAAATTTGCTATGACTCAGGGAACTCAAACCAGCGGGTGTGTGGGAAGGGTGGGAGGTTGGAGGGAGGTTCAAGAGGAAGGGGATCTATGTGTACCTATGACTGACCCACGTTGGAGTATGGCAGAAACCAATGCAATTCTGTAAAGCGATTATCCTTCAATTAAAAATAGATAAATTAATATATTTTACACCAGATACTACAGATGACATATTTCAGGAATTCTAGATAGTATCTAGAATTGTAAGTTTGTTGAGTTTTCTTTTGACAGCTGAAAAATTACCAATCACTGCAGATGGTGACTGCAGCTATGAAAGTAAAAGACGCTTGCTCCTTGGAAGAAAATCTATGACCAACCTAGACAGCATATTGAAAAGCAGAGACGTTACTTTGCCAACAAAGGTCCGTCTAGTCAAGGCTATGGTTTTTCCAGTGGTCATGTATGGATGTGAGAGTTGGACTGTGAAGAGAGCTGAGCGCCAAAGAATTGATGCTTTTGAACTGTGGTGTAGGAGAAGACTCTTGGGAGTCCTTTGGACTGCAAGGAGATCCAACCAGTCTATTCTAAAGAAAATGAGTTTTGAATGTTCATTGGAAGGCCTGATGCTGAAGCTGAAGCTCCAATACTTTGGCCATCTGATGTGAAGAATTGACTCATTGAAAAAGACCCTGATGTTGGGAAAGATTGAAGGCAGGAGGAGAAGGGGCCAACAGAGGATGAGATGGTTGAATGGCATCACCGACTCGATGGACATGACTTTGAGCAAACTCCAGGTGTTGGTGATGGACAGGGAGGCCTGGCGTGCTGCAGTGCATCGGGTCACAAAGACGTGGACATGACTAAGCGACTGAACTGAATTGAGCTATTTTGGTCATATCAGGTTTATTAATCTTTGTTAGACATGAACCTAGTCCATGGGAAGGCCTTTATTCCATAAGGTATCACTTTTACTTTAAGTCATAGACTTCCTATGGCTTCAGCTGAAGTCCAGGATGCTCATTGAGGGCTCCTCGCTGAGGCTGGGCTGCATGACCTCTTCCACCTTTAGTCACGCTCCCACTCCTGCAGCAGCTAATCACTGCCGGGTCATGTGCATATGCATCCCAGCTGCAGCCAGGAGCCTGTGGTCAGTCCCTACCACCCCAGCAACCCCTGGGAAAGTGGCCCAGACAGACAGGTCAGGCAGCCGTCGGTCTCCCCACCACTTCCTTTCTCTCAAGGGCTGTGACTCTGTGATGCTTTGTTCAATTCCTTAGAACAGTTGCCCTACACATTTTATGAGTCTGAAAGTTACCTGTGCCAGGAAAGACGGTTCGGCGCGAGTTACTCCATCGTAGCTAGAAGTAAAGTTCACTGGCAGCCTTTATGCAATAGCCCAAGTCAACACGGAAAGGCACACATGCTTCTTGAAGTCAGTGTCACAGGGCTTAAGAACTACAAAGTCGGTAGTCAACTTGGTCTCTGCTTCACACCATTAGTTATTTATGAGGCACCACGGAGGCACGTAGAAGTTCACAAAGCCCGAGTGAGATCAAGATGCCTGCTCCAGGGCGCTTACGTGCGGATGTCACACGAGTCAGAAAGAGGAGGTG
Source organism: Oreotragus oreotragus (assembly GCA_006410675.1). Taxonomy (NCBI): domain Eukaryota; kingdom Metazoa; phylum Chordata; class Mammalia; order Artiodactyla; family Bovidae; genus Oreotragus; species Oreotragus oreotragus. The sequence continues at coordinate 179,982 of SJYX01020281.1, forward strand.
GCAAGACTGGATGCTACTTCAAAGGTTTCAGTGTGGGGAGATGCAGAGGACAGACCCCTTTGTTGATGCCGAGAACTTCTCCAAGAGGGAGATGGTAGCGGATTCTAAGGGATGAAACACAGATGCCGAAAAGTCAAGACCGACTTCTAAGTCCTCAGTAGCTCTTTCCTTTGTTCAATGATTGCCTAACCCTTTCAAGATAAAAAGATAAGGAATCAAGCACAAAGAATTTAATGAATATCTACCAGAAACTCTGTTCTCTGTACATTCTGGAAGATAAATAGAGTGGAATGTGTGGGGAGGTGGGCGGCCAGGGGATTGTCCACTGCTATGTTACAGGAAAATGGGACAAATGGCTCCTTTCTTTAGTTCTGAGATAGACTTTTTTTAACCATCAGATTAAAAAAAAAAAAAAAAACTTAGAAAAAGCCAGGTTAAACATAATGCTTTCTTTGGGGGACAATCAAGTAGAATATATGGTAATCAAGGCCCGTACTGTGGTACTGAATCAAAGTAAGAGAATGCCGAGGAGGGAATTAATGGGTCTAAGGATGACTGAGGAAGGCTTTTTGGTGTAGATGGGAGTGGAGGTGGATATTTAAAAATATGCATACTTTGGATGAAATAGGGAAAGGAAAGAAGGCACTTATTGACTACATTGTAAAGGAAGCATATTTGTTTTGGCCAGTGGACAATGTGTACACACACAGGCTCACTGAATCGCCTGCTATTTTGTGATGTTTTCTTTGTGCCACACCAATGGTGCAAAACAGTAAAAACCAGTGCAGTAAGTAAAAAAGAAAAATTTAACCCATACCTTTATCAATGAAACTTCCTAGTATTCTACCAACAAATAAAGGAGTGACCTGAAAATGAGATGGCCTGTTGGTCTGAGGTTGAATTGGCTAAATTCACAGCTTTTTACCCAAAGGTGTATTGGCCCAGGCCAAATACAACATGGGAATACCAAATGTATGACATCATTTCAAATGGAAACGTGGCCCATTTCAAATCAACTGACTGAACAACCCAGTCAAAAAAAACGGGCAGAAGCCCTAAACAGACACTTCTCCAAAGAAGACAGACAGGTGGCCGCTCGGCACGTGGGAAGAGGCCCAGCGCCAGTGACCGTTAGAGACGCAGACCAAAACGGCCAGCGGCCACCACTTCACACCAGCCAGGAGCATCACTAAACACTATGAACAGCAGAAGCTGGAGAGGGTGTGGAGAAAAGGGAGCTCTCCATTACTGTCAGTGGAAACGCAAGTCGGTGCATCCACAATGGAAAACAGTAGGGAGGTCCCGAAGGAAACTGAAACTAGAGCTCCATATGACCCGGAAGCCCCACTGCCTGGTGATGCTCAGACAGAACCATAATCCAAAAAGGTACACGGGCCTCTACGTCCAGAGCAGCACTATCAACAACAGTCGAGGCCTGGAGACAAACTACAAGCCCACGGACAAACGAATGGATAAGAAGACGTGGCATTTATCATCTATCATCTATCATCTACCATCTACCATCTACCATCTACCATCTACCATCTATCATCTATCATCTATCATCTATCATCTATCATCTATCATCTNGGGTGTCTTAAAATATTACTAGAATTACATCACTGGCCATAAACTCAGCTAAATATAGAGATGAAAACATCACAGTTGATCTTTTTTCTTTTAAAATCTATGAAATAAATTAATACTAAATGGAGTTCTGGAATATTTTTCTCTATAGCAGAAGACATAACTATATTCTAGTTAGATATAAATAGTCCTAATTATATATATTCCATATATAACTAGGTTATATATATTCCATATATGACTAACTGTATTCCTAGTTGTACAGATTCCATATATAACTAGGAAATTAACAACTATAACACTAGAAATGCTGGAGTGGGGGTGGCTTTGTCATTTCTCTTGAAAATACAGAGTCCCAGTTCCATCTGAGGCATCAGATACTTTCCAGGGGGATAGAATTGCTCTTTGGGAACACAGCTCAAACTCAATGCCATGAGAGGCTGTCTGAACATCCTTCTTGGAAACAGGTAGAGAAATGGGCTCTAGTGTATCCTCCCCATACTGCTGCTCCCACTAAGAAATTCAACTGGAACATTCATCCAGGACTTGTAACAGAGACCTGGCTAGACATCTAGCACGTCTGCCCTTCATCAGTCCCGTCACCCAGAGAAACACACGGCTTATCTTATCTTCTAATCGTAACCAGACAATGGTAATAATTTTGCATTGCTCAAATCACAGAGACACAGAGTTTGAGTGAGTTAATCCGCTGTTAACTACAAGATGGCACTGGCGAAATCCTTGACTATCTCTGGGCCTCAGGTTTTTAACTTGCAAGATGGCGATAATAATATTTGTTTGGTGCATGTCGAGGAGTTTTTGTAAAAATCAAGGGAAAGAGAATAAAAGCTAATGTGTGAAATGCTGGAGACACTGAAAGCATAATAATAAAAGTGTCTCTTCACAGACTCCAGGCTGGAGAGTGGTTTGCCATTTTTCTTCCTTCCAGGATTGAATCCGAGTCTCCTGAGTCTTCTGCATTGTCAGGCAGATTTTTTTTTTTTTTTAACCAGCTCAAATGTGAAGTCAAGGAAAGTGTTAGCCGTTCAGTCATGTCCACCTCTTTGTGACCCCATGGACTGTAGCCTGCCAGGCTCCTCTGTCCATGGGATTCTCCAGGCAAGAACACTGGAGTGGGTGGCTGTCCCCTTCTCCAAGTTATCTTCCTGATTCAGGATTGAGCTGGGTCTCTGCACTGTGGGCAGATTCGTAACCATCTGAGCCCCCAGGGATAAATATCAGCCAGTGTTGCCATGGTCAACTCAGAGTTTCTCTGTTTAATCCAAAAAGGAATTTAATTTAAAAATTCTTCTGTTTAATATGCAGATGACACCACCCTTATGGCAGGAAGCAAAGAAAAACTAAAGAGCTTTTTGATGAAAGTGAAAGAGGAGAGTGAAAAAGCTGTCTTAAAACTCAACATTCAAAAAACTAAGATCATGGCATCCAGTCCCATCACTTCATGGCTAATAGATGGGGAAACAGTGGAAAAAGTGACAGACTTTATTTTCCTGGGCTCCAAAATCACTGCAGTTGGTGACTGGAGCCAGAAAATTAAGACACTTGATCCTTGGAAGAAAAGCTATGGCAAAGCTAGATAGCATATTAAAAAGCAGAGACATTACTTTGCCAACAAAGGTATGTCTAGTTAAAGCTGGTTTTCCCAGTAGTCATGTATGGATGTGAGAGTTGGACTATAAGGAAGGCTGAGGGCTGAAGAATTGATACCTTTGAACTGTGGTGTTGATGAAGACTCTTGAGAGATCCTTGGACTGAAAGAAGATCAACCCAGTCAATTCTAAAGGAAATCAACCCTGAATATTCATTGGAGGGCCTGATGCTAAAGCTGAAGCTCCAATACTTTGGCCACCTGATGCAAAGAGATGACTCATTGGAAAAGACCCTGATGCTGGTAAATATTGAGGGCAGGAGGAGAAGGGGATGACAGAGGAAGAGATGGTTGGATGGCGTCACGGACTCAATGGATGAGTGTGAGCAAGCTCTGGGAGTTGGTGAGGGACAGGGGAGCCTAACATGTTGCAGTGGATAGGGTTGCAAAGAGTTGGACACGACCGAGTGACTGAACTGAATTAAATTCAAAAAGAAAAACTTGACATTACGTTTAAATTGTTAAGGTTTCCTAGTAAATCACTCCCTCTAACACACATCAATAGTATTTCAGGCTTCAGATTTCAAGAAAAGTACGCATCGTCATATTTGATAAGAAATGATATTCCTGGGCTCCGCCATCAAACACAACCTGAATGCGATAACACAGCAAATGAACATGTTATTTATAATCCCGAATATCAACCTGTTTCCCGAAGTGACAAGATCCATTCTGCAACTAGAGTTTCCCCCTCGGTGACAGATGGTGCTATTAAAAATGACCAACTCGCACATCTCTTCAGCAAAAGCTGCCTTAGACTGCGAAAGGGACCTTGTGAAGTCTGCTCTCCTGCTTAGAGGGGAAAGGTCCTCGAGAGGGCCCTGGGATTCTGACAGGAGCTTCTCATGGGGCGATGGCAGAGGACCTCAGACAAGCCCCTTCTCTGTTACTGCAGCCCCACCTCTGACCAGCTCCCCTGCCCTCCCGAGCCTGGACAGGACACACTCTGCTACAAAGCCCTCTTCCAGGGCCCGTGGAGGGTCCTCAGCCTCGGACCCCGTGCTTCTGTCTCTCTCAAGATTCCTTCCTGGGAGCTCAGAGCCTTGAGCTGGGTCAGGACCACACTGACCCCTGTTGTACAGGAGAGGTTTGTCCGGAGCCACTCAGTGTCCAGAAGAAAGAACTAAGCAAACAAGGATGAAAATGGGGGTGTCAGGTGTGCTGACTGCAAACCCCCTCCCCATTCAGACAGTGGCTTACTGAGAAAAAAGGCTGTACCTCCCCCCAGACTCCTCTGATCTTTTAAAAGAAGAAAGTGAGTCTTTTATTGAAGACGAAGAAAGTATTCTAGGAAGTGAAATTACCTAGAAGTCATTGGTACAAATCTCAATTGTTCTGCACAAAATTATGAGCGAGATTGTTTATTTCCTTGTAATCCAAATAGCTACTTGGATTTATAGTACATTGAAATATATGAGGGTCCTTGAGGGGACCCCCGTGCCACCTTAGGGAAGGTCAGTTGGTCCACGGGGACCTCAGATTCCTTGTCTGTAAAACAAAGGGGGTGGATTAGATATTCTCCAGAGTGCTGTGAGGTTCCAAATGACTGGTTTCTCTAGGCTTAAGCGTGTCATTTAGTTTGACTCTAGCAGGCTTCTGAAATGATCTTCTCAATAAACTGTTTATAATTTCATCATCCAGAAAATGAAGGAGGAAAGGTGATGCTGCCTTTAATTGGTCCCAGGGAAGGACAGATCTCCAGAGAACAGACCTTTCGCATGTGGCAGGGGGACAGGGGTGGAAGTGAAGATTTGTCCATTTAAGTAATATCATTTCATCCCCTCAAGAGCATGCCCAGAGGTGGGGTCAGGAAGAAAGATCCTGAGAGATGGCCTGGCTGCTGGACCAGAAGGAAACGCTGGCCTGGCTGTTCTGGAGCAAGTGCCTGAGGGTTAAACGCAGAAAGATGTTACAGGTCAACACTGTCAGGGACACTTCCTGTGAAAACACCCAGCTCAGCGCCGGACTTTTTTTTTTTTTTTTTTTTNTGACACGACTGAGCGACTGAACTGAACTGATCATCTATCTATCTATCTACCATCTAGCATCTGTCTAGCATCTGTCTAGCATCTATCTATCTGCACACACGTAGTGGCACTCCATTGTGCGGAATACTGCTCGGTCACGGAAAAGAACAAAAGAACGCCATTCCAGCAACGTGGATGCAGCTAGCGATGATCGTACTGAATGAAGGAAGTCAGGAAGAGGAAAACAAACAGCATACGACGTAACTTACATGTGGAACCTAAAACACGGCCCAAAACGAACTTACCTACAAAACAGAAACGGCCTCACAGACGTAGAGGAGAGAGGCGTGGCTGCAGGCGGGGGTGAGGGAGGCGGGAGGGGGAGTTGGATTGGCAGATGCGAACGACTATGTGCAAGACAGACAAACAGCAAGGCCCTGCTGCAGAGCCCAGGGGCCTATCCGCTCTTCTAGGACAGACCACAGTGGAAGAGAGTATAAAGACAGAACGTGTGTGTGTGTGTGTGTGTGTGTGTG
>SJYX01020281.1:189506-211918 GCA_006410675.1 Oreotragus oreotragus
AGATCATGGCATCTGGTCCCATCACTTTATGGGAAATAGATGGGGAAACAGTGGAAAAAGTGACAGACTTTATTTTCCTGGGCTCCAAAATCACCGCAGTTGGTGACTGGAGCCAGAAAATTAAGACACTTGATCCTTGGAAGAAAAGCTATGGCAAAGCTAGATAGCATATTAAAAAGCAGAGACATTACTTTGCCAACAAAGGTATGTCTAGTTAAAGCTGGTTTTCCCAGTAGTCATGTATGGATGTGAGAGTTGGACTATAAGGAAGGCTGAGGGCTGAAGAATTGATACCTTTGAACTGTGGTGTTGATGAAGACTCTTGAGAGATCCTTGGACTGAAAGAAGATCAACCCAGTCAATTCTAAAGGAAATCAACCCTGAATATTCATTGGAGGGCCTGATGCTAAAGCTGAAGCTCCAATACTTTGGCCACCTGATGCAAAGAGATGACTCATTGGAAAAGACCCTGATGCTGGTAAATATTGAGGGCAGGAGGAGAAGGGGATGACAGAGGAAGAGATGGTTGGATGGCGTCACGGACTCAATGGATGAGTGTGAGCAAGCTCTGGGAGTTGGTGAGGGACAGGGGAGCCTAACATGTTGCAGTGGATAGGGTTGCAAAGAGTTGGACACGACCGAGTGACTGAACTGAATTAAATTCAAAAAGAAAAACTTGACATTACGTTTAAATTGTTAAGGTTTCCTAGTAAATCACTCCCTCTAACACACATCAATAGTATTTCAGGCTTCAGATTTCAAGAAAAGTACGCATCGTCATATTTGATAAGAAATGATATTCCTGGGCTCCGCCATCAAACACAACCTGAATGCGATAACACAGCAAATGAACATGTTATTTATAATCCCGAATATCAACCTGTTTCCCGAAGTGACAAGATCCATTCTGCAACTAGAGTTTCCCCCTCGGTGACAGATGGTGCTATTAAAAATGACCAACTCGCACATCTCTTCAGCAAAAGCTGCCTTAGACTGCGAAAGGGACCTTGTGAAGTCTGCTCTCCTGCTTAGAGGGGAAAGGTCCTCGAGAGGGCCCTGGGATTCTGACAGGAGCTTCTCATGGGGCGATGGCAGAGGACCTCAGACAAGCCCCTTCTCTGTTACTGCAGCCCCACCTCTGACCAGCTCCCCTGCCCTCCCGAGCCTGGACAGGACACACTCTGCTACAAAGCCCTCTTCCAGGGCCCGTGGAGGGTCCTCAGCCTCGGACCCCGTGCTTCTATCTCTCTCAAGATTCCTTCCTGGGAGCTCAGAGCCTTGAGCTGGGTCAGGACCACACTGACCCCTGTTGTACAGGAGAGGTTTGTCCGGAGCCACTCAGTGTCCAGAAGAAAGAACTAAGCAAACAAGGATGAAAATGGGGGTGTCAGGTGTGCTGACTGCAAACCCCCTCCCCATTCAGACAGTGGCTTACTGAGAAAAAAGGCTGTACCTCCCCCCAGACTCCTCTGATCTTTTAAAAGAAGAAAGTGAGTCTTTTATTGAAGACGAAGAAAGTATTCTAGGAAGTGAAATTACCTAGAAGTCATTGGTACAAATCTCAATTGTTCTGCACAAAATTATGAGCGAGATTGTTTATTTCCTTGTAATCCAAATAGCTACTTGGATTTATAGTACATTGAAATATATGAGGGTCCTTGAGGGGACCCCCGTGCCACCTTAGGGAAGGTCAGTTGGTCCACGGGGACCTCAGATTCCTTGTCTGTAAAACAAAGGGGGTGGATTAGATATTCTCCAGAGTGCTGTGAGGTTCCAAATGACTGGTTTCTCTAGGCTTAAGCGTGTCATTTAGTTTGACTCTAGCAGGCTTCTGAAATGATCTTCTCAATAAACTGTTTATAATTTCATCATCCAGAAAATGAAGGAGGAAAGGTGATGCTGCCTTTAATTGGTCCCAGGGAAGGACAGATCTCCAGAGAACAGACCTTTCGCATGTGGCAGGGGGACAGGGGTGGAAGTGAAGATTTGTCCATTTAAGTAATATCATTTCATCCCCTCAAGAGCATGCCCAGAGGTGGGGTCAGGAAGAAAGATCCTGAGAGATGGCCTGGCTGCTGGACCAGAAGGAAACGCTGGCCTGGCTGTTCTGGAGCAAGTGCCTGAGGGTTAAACGCAGAAAGATGTTACAGGTCAACACTGTCAGGGACACTTCCTGTGAAAACACCCAGCTCAGCGCCGGATTTTTTTTTTTTTTTTTTTTCACATGATAGTGATTTCAGCCACACTGCACTCTGACTCCCTCCCACAGCAAATTACACAGGAGGCAGCTGCCCAGGAAGTCCCATCTACCAACTGGCTAGAGCACCAAGGTGACCTTCCTAGAACGTGGGGGGGCGCTCCTTGACAAATCCTCACCTTTGTGCCTGCTGTTCCCTCTATTTGAGTGCTGTTCCCTCTATTTGAGTGCTGTTCCCCCTGTCTGGACGCTGTTCCCTCTGTCTGGACGCTGTTCCCTCTGTCTGGGCGCTGTTCCCTCTGTCTGGGTGTTGTTCCCCCTGTCTGGGTGCTGTTCCCTCTCTTTGGACGCTGTTCCCTCTGTCTGGACGCTGTTCCCTCTGTCTGGATGAGGTTCCCCCTGTCTGGACGCTGTTCCCTCTCTCTGGGCTCTGTTCCCTCTGTCTGGGCGCTGTTCCCTCTGTCTGGGTGCTCTTCCCTCTGTTTGGACACTGTTCCCTCTGTCTGGACGCTGTTCCCTCTGTCTGGGTGCTGTTCCCCCTGTCTGGACGCTGTTCCCCCTGTCTGAGTGCTGTTCCCCCTGTCTGGGTGTTGTTCCCCCTGTCTGGATGCTGTTCCCTCTGAATGCTCTTCCCTCTGTCTGAAACCTCCTTATGCTGAGAGGCTACAGCTCTCTGTTTCCAAGCCTGCATCACTGTTCCGTCGCCTGGCTGGGAACCAGCACCGCCCCTGCCTGAACTAGGCTCTGATGGAGACTAAGTGGCTCTCCCAGTGGCTCAGCAGCAAAGGATCTGCCTGCCAAGGAGGGATGCAGGTTTGATCCCTGGGTCTGGAAGTTCCCCAGGAGGAGGAGACGGCAACCCACTCCAGTATTCTTGCCTGGAGAGTCTCATGGACAGGGGAGCCTGGCGGGCTACAGTCCACAGGGTCACAAAGACCACACACGTATATGCATAACCAATAAGTGCTGAAAGAATCTCTCCTTTTTCTTGCTTTAGTCCTCCCAGACCCGTCCCACACGCCCTTAAAAACTCAGTTCAATTTTTCAGGCGGCTTTTCAGAGTGTTCCCAAGCCGCCGCCTTCCTCACTCCATAGGTTTATGAATATTGTACTGTTTGTTCTCTGCACGATTCCTGCTTTGTGTTGCTTTTTTCAAGTTTTTCTCAAGCACTGACTTAGTATTTTTTTAGATCTGTTGTAACAAAGGACCACAAACTGGGTGCTTTAAACAACAGGAACTGATTTTCTTCGTTCTGGAGAGGGGAAGTCCCAGATCAAGGAGTCAGCAGGGGTGGGCCCCTCTGAGGCTGCGGGGAGAGTGGGTCTCAGGCCTCCCTTCCAGGGCTGGTGGTTCTCTGGCTGTCTTTAGAGTATCCTTGGCTCATCAACACATCGCCTAGGTCTCTGCCTTCATCTTCTCATGGTGATAGCCTCCCTACACGTGTTGGGGCTCAAATTTCTGTTTATAAGGTTGACAAACTAAAAGGTTGCTGCCGTCTCAGTAAACAAAGGATGTTGCAGTCATCAAGCCATCACATTATAGCCAACCAGACGCTGAGCCTCGAGGGAGCTCAGGACGGAGCGAGGGGGCTGCCCCTGTCAAGCCCACTGGGCCCCCAGCCACCCTGTAAGGGGCTCCCCGAGGAGCAGAGCACGCAGGCCCCGGAGAGCCGCGGTGTGCATCAAAGGAAGGGCCCCAGTGCGCCCCGACTCCGGTAACTTCCCAGGCAGACGAAAGCCCTGAATTCCTTAATTTGACACGTCTGGTTTCCTTTTAGTAACAGTAACCATTGGATGTTCCATCTACTGGAGCTTCTGTGGCAAAAACTCCTTTATATCCTGACTTCTCCCTTGCCCCTTCTGAACAGTTTTCTCAGCATCATCTGAGATGCGGTGTCCTGTGCTTGAAATCTGTGCTAAGTCTGCCGAATAAAGCATAACTCACAACTCTTTAGGTTGTGTATTTTTTTTTCATCAGCAACATAAAAGTCCTATAGGATCAGGGGCCCGCATGTCCTCCAGGGTGACCTCATCTTAACTAAGTATGTCTGCAATGACCCTCGTCTCAAATAAGGCCAAACTCGGATACTGGGGGCTTAGGACTCCAACCTATGAGTGGACGCAGTTCATTCAACAAGAATGCTAAACGTTTCATCAGCATAGAAGCTCCTTAGCCACACAGGTGCTGAGTTATCTAAATATTTTGTATCACCGCCGTGATGAATAAATTATCATTGAATCAACAAACAAATTGACGTTAGCAGAAGCCTCTTCTCCCCAACTACCTATAATTCATAACTACATCCCACTGGTATGCTTGCCAGCAAAATGGTTTCCCTCTCTAGCCCAGCTTTTCTCCAGAAAATAATTTCTGAATTCAAGCTCTGAGAGATTATTCCAGCTCACACAGGTGGAATCCATTCTCTAGACAGATTCGCTCCCTGTGTTCAACAGTTTCATTATCGGGCGTCCACGTGAAGCCATTTTAACCACGTTTCTGTCTTTGGAACACAGAAAGTGTCAATGACTTATTTTTGACACCCGCAGGAAACTTGGTAATCTGAAACACAAACTGTGGGACGCGTCGGACAGCGTTCTTGCAGATTTCAGTACTTCCTGGGCTCCCGCTTCTCAAACCCTTCTGCCACCTATTTCCATCTGCCTTCCTCCCGCGTTGTGTCTAATTCATCTCGGCTGTTTTCTGCTGGCTTCTGGCTTCTCCCTGCCTGCCCTACTCTTGGCAGATCAAGACACAAATACAGACAGAGCTGGAGAAACAGATATAAGTACCCTGATCTGAGCTGGGCAGGGACACCCACTGAAGACTGTTGCATGACTGGACAAAAGGACTTTTACTAAATATGAAAGCAGTAATGATCATCAAGTGCCCATTTACACTGGTCCAGCCTGGACATAACCTGCCAGTCCTGATTCTGCTCATCTTCCAGGGACTGCGACCCCGACCCCAAACCCCTGCTCCATGTCTGGGGCTTTGCTGTCGGTGGATAATCCACATCAGAACACAACCTGCCTGAATGCCCAGGTGTGTCAGGCTCAGATTCTGCATTCTGTGCTCTGGCATTTTTGCCAGCTCCTCTTGATTGCTGGGCTCGCCAGGTGGTGCCAGGGCAGGAGAACATAAGAAACGTGGGTTTCATCCCTGAGTCGGGAAGACGCCCTGGAGGAGGGCATGGGAACCCACTCCAGGGTTCTTGCCTGGAGAATCCCATGGACGGAGGAGCCTGGTGGGCTACATAGGGTTGCAAAAAGTTGGACACGACCGAAGCGACTTAACACAACAACAGCAACCCTTGGTAGCTGGTTTTCTGCATGCCCTTGACTGGATATATTCTGACCCAGTGAAAAGCACCCTTCCTGAGTGCTTAATTTCAGTACCTGCCCCTCCTCAACTCACTTGACCCCACCCACCCCATCATCCTATCCTACCTGTCGGGTCCCTTCCAGCTCCTGAGCATTTCCACTGGTCCCAAGGTAAATGCTTGCCCTGGGACGCCATATTCTGAAAGACCACACTGTTTAGGTAATTCTTATCATGAAGCAAGCCTGTGGATTCATCTGTCTTTGTCAGAAAAATGCAGATCATGACACTGGTCTCTGCCATGTTCCTGCTGGTGGGCAGAACAGGAGGATGGCTGTCTTCAAGGATGTCCACAGACCTCTAAGGCCATGAGTCTGCGCCAATAATCAAAATTCCTAAAGAGGCTACTGACAACCTTTCATCAGGGGAAGACATGTCGCCCTCAGTAAGCGTGAGTTTCCGGTACCTGTTAGGTTGCGATGAGTGAGTCACGGATACATTATCTCACATCAGTGGCTGGAAACTGATCTGGGAGACACGGGAGCAGGTAAAGGAGAGAGCATCAGGGAGGTACAGAAGGGACCGGGGGTCGAGGTGGGATGGGGAGGACCAGGCAGTCAGCCCAGAGTAGGGGAACAGGGGCTCATCACATCGCGGGCAGGAGTCGAGGAGGCCACCAGAGTCAGAAGGGCCACTGGCATCGTCCTCTTGGAAAGTCACTTATCACGCATCAGCATCTGGCCTTGTCCCCCCACACCCTGCTGTAAGGATGCACAGACTGAGTCCACCCGGTCCCCTGCCCCTCCCCCAGCAGGTCTCAGCCCATCTCCTTCCTAAAGCTGGTTCTTGCTTTTTGCATGGAGGCTGAAGTCACCTCTTTCAAGGTCATGAGTGAACCTCATGAACTTTCTTGGTTCAAAGCATGGCCTGTACTTCTAGAGGCCTAAGTTCAAACTTTACAGAAGCTGAAGCAAAGTAACTAATATATGAAACATTCAGGAAAATCCTTGTAAAATCTCATTGTCTATTAACACAAGACAAAGCATGAACTTTCCCTCAGGTCACTTATTAACAACAGTGACGAAACTTCTGGATCACAGAGAGCAAGCCCTTGGTCTTGGGGGAGGCTCCATGCAGAAAGCGGTCAGTGGGTAGGTGGGAGGCAAAGGGGCTTCTTGAGGTTATAGAGCCATTCCTCTCGTGGGTACAGGGATGGAGCAGGAGGGCCCAATGAGAGGAAAGGGGAAGTAACTCAGGAGAACCACTGGACCCTGGAGGTCTCTGCATCCTTCCCCTCCTAGTGCTATAAACTTAGGCATTTCTCCATGAGCCTCAGTTTACTCATCTGTAAAATGGGTATCCTGCGGGTGTACTGTGAGGCTGAAGGCAATAACGCACAGGAAGGGCTCTGTGCAGAGAAGGTTTTCAGTAAATGTTTGTTAGAGAAAAGTTTCATTCCATTTGGGATGCTTGCAGGGCTGCAAGACAGCCTAGCATGTTGCTGGAGTGGTCAGAAACAACCCAGCAAACCTGAATGATCCAGAAAGATCTGGAAGCCCTCTCTTCCTCCCGACTCCCACAGAACACTGTCCACCCACTATGGAGGAAACCCTCCATGAGCAGCTCTGTTACAGGAAGGCTAAAGACGTAACTTGGTAACTTGGTAGTGTAAGGTAAGGAAAAGGAATCTTGGACGTGAGTCTGAGTGAACTCCAGGAGTTGGTGATGGGCAGGGAGGCCTGGCGCGCCGCTGTTCATGGGGTTGCAAAGAGTTGGACACGACTGAGCGACTGAACTGAACTGATGCATGCACAGTCTTCAGTCCTGGCCGACACTGTGCGAGCCTATGGACTGTAGCCTGCCAGGCTTCCCCATCCACAGCAAAGCCCTCAGTGTATAATGCTTCACGATGATTAACTCATTAATAAACTCTGTCCTGCCTTTTACGCTCTTCGGAGCACCAAGGACCCACCCTTGGAGACCCGCCCACAATAGTACAAAGTCGTGTCCAACTCTTAGCAACCCCATGGACTGCAGCCCACCAGGCTCCGCCATCCATGGGATTTTCCAGGCAAGGGCCCTGGAGTGGGGTGCCATTGCCTTCTCCAAATACAAAGTTACAGTTAACAGGGACCTAAGCACGTGAAGAATCTGATGGAGTCTTGTCTCACGCACAATCTTGTTTCGAGATCCCCACAAGCCGGCGATACCATCAGGGTCAAGCCCTACTTGCTCCAGTCCCTTGTGAACCGAGGACGACATCTGAGGGTCTTTAAATTAAGGGAAATAGATCCTCTTCTAATTTCCACCTCTCTCTCTCTTTTTTCAACCTGCTGAACTATCTTCTGGCACTATTTACACCAAGGAGATGTCTCTGCCATTTAGCTTCAACATAAAGGAATGGCTTATCTGAAACAGTAGTTGTGACTTCTCCTTTTATCCCTGACTTAAGTGGAGGACACAGCATCTCTTTACACGTCTTTGTAGTGGAACTTATATAAATATGCACTCAGTGTGGTTTGATGGGTTGAGGACCCCTGTGAAATGCAGAAAAAGAATCCACTCTGAAGGCTTGTACATTGCCTCTTCAGACAGGGTTTAAACTACCAATTTTCTAAAACTCTTGATTTGGCATCTTTCATAGGAGTAAAAGACACTCCAACTTGTTTTTTTTTAAATAAGACTGTCAGATTCAGTCTGAAGGATTCACTGGGAACTACTGGACTGCACGGAACAATCTGAGAATTATTGATCTGAAGATCCCATTTGATTATCAATTATATTAAGCTTGGGTATCGAGTTTATAATGATATCTTTTAAATCTGCTGTTACTAGTGGGATAAGGAAAACGAATCCCTAGTGATATTTCTGAATGGGACATTGTTCATTCTTATTCATTTCTCATCCAGTTATTATCTTCCTGAAATTTCTAAGCAGGTTAAATATCGCAGCTACAATGAGTGAGACTCTTGAGAGTTCCTTGGACAGCAAGGAGATCACCCAGTTAATTATAAAGGAAATCAATCCTGAATATTCATTGGAAGGACTGATGCTGAAGCTCCAGTACTTTGGCCACCAGATGTGAAGAGATGACTCCTTGGAAAAGACACTGATGCTGGGAAAGATTGAAGGTAGGAGGAGAAGGGACAATGGAGGATGAGCTGGTTGGATGACATCACCGACTCGATGGACATGAGTGTGAGCAAGCTCTGGGAGATGGTGAAGGACAGGGAAGCCTGGCGTGCTGCAGGCCATGGCTTTGCAGAGTTGAACACGACTGAGCAGTTGAACAGCAACAGCGGTGAATAAGAGAGAGCAGGAGACATGGGCTAAAAGACAGAAGTTGAACAATATGCAGGGCATCCCAGTTTTGCGTGATGGCCCATTCAGACACGCGGTGCCACGGTGGCGACGGCAACTGGCACGTTCTCCTGACGTGGCTTTGAATGACAGCCCCACCCACACTCAGCCCCACAGACTGTAGACCTCTCCTAGGATGGTGAGCTGAGAAAAACCCCAGAGGATGATGTGGGGAGCACAGTGGGCTAAAGGGGTCGCTGAAGAGGAAGGCTGCCTCTTAGGTACATCTGGGATGGCGCTTTACATGCTTTTATTATGGGAAAAGCAGATAACAGAGCTACCCTTACCACAGTTTCAAGTGCTCAGTACAGTTTGCTAGCTTTAAGCACAGACTTCTAAAAGGTATTCACCATGCAGGGATAAAGAACAAGGTCCTACTGGACCGCACAGGGAACTACAGTCAACATCCCAGGATAAACCATAATGGGAAAGTAAATGAAAAAGAACGTATGTATATGTAGACCTGAGTCACCTGCTGTATAGCAGAGATTGGCACAGCATTGCAAATCAATGGCATTCTTCAATCAAAATAATGTTTGGGAGTTCGTGTTAAAAAAAAAATAAATAAATACAAAAAAAAAATAAATGGAACTGGCAAGGTTAAAAAATAAAATAATAAAATAAAATAAAATAAACCCACCATAGATAACCAACAAGGACCTACTCTATAGAACACAGGGAGCCACACTTAATATTTTGTAATAACCGATAAGGGAAAAGAATTTGAAATATGTATATATGCATTTGCATAATTGAAGCCCTTTGCTGTATTCCTGAAACTAACACACAATTGTAAATCAATTACACATCAATAAAAAATAAAAATGAGGGACTTCCCTGGCAGGCCAGTGGTTAAGACTCTGTGCTTCCACTACGCTGGATGTAGGTTTGATACTTGATCGGGGAAATAAGATCCTGCATACTGAGCACCTTGGCCAAGCAAAAGTTAAAAAAAGAAAACGTGCTCAACTTGCTAAGTGAAGCTTTATGCCCACTGAACGGCAACCCTCATTTTCCCTCTCTTGCCCCCGACAACTACGATTCTACTTTCTGATTCAATCAGTTTCCTGTTTTAGACTCCTCATATAAACCGTCCTGTGATTGACTTATTTCACAATGTCCTCCAGGCGCCTCCATTTCGTAGCATAATCAAATTCTGTTCATGTTTTAAGGCTGAAGAGTATCCTGCTGTCTGGAGGGACCACATTCTCTTTATCCATTCTTCCAGCAAGGGACACTGAGTAGCTTCCGTCTCCCGGCCACTGTGGATAACGCTGCCACGAGCACGCGTGTAGATATCTCTTTGTGATCCTGTCTCCAATTCTTTGGGATAAACCCTCAGAGAAACAGGATGGCTGAATCATGCGGCAGACCTGTTTTTCATTTTCAAAGGAGGCTCCATGTCGCTTTGCACAGCAGTGACGCCTCACCTTCTGAACTAATGGTGCCCACGTGTTTGCTCCTCCATCTCTCATCTTCGGGGGCCTTGAAATCGGCTGAAGGGCATTGCTAGCTCATCCTTCGGGTGCCAAAGGGAGAAGGACTGACCTTCTAAAAGTCAAGGGCAGACTGTGGACAGCTCACAGCTAAAACCAAGTCTTACACATCCTTTGGCTCCGGAGATCACACACCACGACGAAGAAACAAAGGAGGCGGGCTGTTGTTCCTCTCTACAAACGGCCTCATGTGCCTTATACATGAGAAAACTGCATTAACTATGGATTTTTCTGAGCAGAGGCTTCCGAGGATTCCATGTAAGATCCACCCCATGACAAACTGGAAATAGGAACCTGCATTTACTGGCGTATAGTCAGGACCTAAGCCAGGTCTCTATGCCCCATGGGGTGAAACACGCAAGAGATGCTTAAGTTTTCAACACCTGTGAAGTCATTGGAACGCCCCTGCAGCCAGATCCCTGGGTCTCTGCAGTAAGTAATCAGCAGAACGAATACAGGGGTCCCTCCCTCGCTGGTGTCTTTCTCCTGTGAACTGAGACGCACCTTCCCTTTCTCCGTCTTCCATGATCGTCTGCAACTCCGACGCTTAATGCTTGGATCATCATTCTGTATCCTTCAACTCAGGTTCTCCACAAGACAGAGTTTCTCATTTCAATATTTCAAATAACTTCTAGTTTCACTGGCAAGACACCTCTGGGTCTTAGGAGAGCTTCTTGAAGAGCATCTCGCGGCACGGAATGCAGTTAGGTA
Source organism: Oreotragus oreotragus (assembly GCA_006410675.1). Classification (NCBI taxonomy): domain Eukaryota; kingdom Metazoa; phylum Chordata; class Mammalia; order Artiodactyla; family Bovidae; genus Oreotragus; species Oreotragus oreotragus. Next base: position 200,590 of record SJYX01020281.1, read on the forward strand.
CCAGTTCCTGTCTCCCTGCCGGCCCTTCTCCTGCCCCTGACGCCAGGCAGCCCACGGCTCCCGCTGCCCCTCCCCCTGAATTCCGTGTCATCCCACCTCCAGCGCAAGTCTTGGGTGCAGCCCTGTGCAACTGGGAGATACTCCGAATAGACATGGTTCCAGGCGCGTTTATGTGCTGCAACAGCTGTGGCTTGATCGTTTCACTTGCTTATTCATGAGAGGTGGATATTAACAACTGTCTTCCAAATCTAAGGGCTAATGGGACCAAAATTGAAAGGTTGCTTACAAACATTGCTTGCTAATCAAAGTCGAAGTATGACTGGCTCCCCTGAGAAAGGGTGGACGAGGTCTGCTGGGAAATGAGGAAATCCAACGGCCTGGGGAAAGAGATTTGTCTCTGCAGGCAGACAAACCTGTGTTTAAATCCTGATGTGGGTAACATCAGAGGAGTGAATAAATATCTTTGTTCCTTGAATATCAGTGTATTATTCATAGACTGGGTAAAATGAAACCTTCCATAGAGAGCTGGTACAGATGCTATGATTACTAATGAGATTTTTATATAAAGTGACACACACACTCACACACGCTCATACACTCACACATACACACACACACATAAACACACATACTCATGCACACATAAACACACACACAGCCTGTAGTAACTCTAAACCAGTAAGAATTTCCTTTCCTTCCCCAGTTTGTCTTACAGTAAAGGGGGAAATGTCAGTCAACATTTTTCTATTTTATTACTGGTTAGACGCAATGATATTTACATAGTGGAATTAAAAATTCTGGAAGGCTGAAGAAAATTTAGATACTCCATCATGAAAGGTGAGATTGAGAGGTCATGTGATTGCTCAGAATCAGATACCTAACATACATGCATATATATATATATTATGAACATTATCTATATAGATGTATAATATATGTTGTATATATTCTCTGGAAGGAAACTTTTATTTTCTTAATTTTTTGCAGATTCTTTTCAGAAAACTGCACATATGAATGCATTTTTCTAAAAACCAGAAAAAGGATGAAAGGTTTGAGTCATTTCTTGTTCATGATACGCTTATTCTGAAATCAAATTCTTTGTAAAAATGCTAACAATTAAGGAGCTAATCAGACACTGCAAAAGGCCTCTTATGTCATCAAACTGTTAGGCTGATGTTAACTTCCTCTGGCTATTGCTAGGAATCTTTTTTGTAGTTGATTAATTTTGGTAAATTCTGAAATCTAACTCGGTACATGGGGGACAGCTGAGATTTCCATTTACAGAAAAAGAACTATTGAAGTTGTCAGAATTAAACAAGGAATCTGGGAACGTACTGATAATGTTGTTCAACGCACAAAGCAAAATTTAAAAGTTAGGTCTTAATTTAACGTCATGTTTTATGGAAGATGAAGCTTTGCAGTCGATTGGAGTAGCCTGGGGACCAATTCAGGAACATTTAAAGTACACAGTTTCATCAAAGTTTGGTTCTATTGTTACCTGGGGGCACAGAACTCAGCAGTCACCCTGGATGCCCCGCATTTTCTAACTCGCAGCGTCTTGTCGCGTGAATGTGACACCTCAGTGCCTCTTAGTACTGCCTGCTTCTTTCCACCTTAACCATCAGCATCGTGGTCCAAGCTGTCCCCAGCCTGGGTACCCAGGTGATCACTGAGCTCCTCCATCACCTCCATGCCATCCCTCCTCCTCACTGGTCTCCACTCCCCAGAGAAGGCGTCTTTTTCCACCTGCAGGCCTGACATCGCCCCCACCCAACTGCTCTCCCAAGCCCTTGTCACAGGTTCCCGCTGCTCTTAGGATGAGGTCAGGGTCTGTGATGTGGCCCACGGGACCTGGCCCCTCCAGTCTACCCTCTCCCCTTCCGACACTCAACCTGATCCCACCCCATGCAGGGCTTTACAGCTTCTTTCTGCCTAGAACATTCCTCCCACCCCGTTCCCCTATCTCAGTCGCCCTTTAAGTCCCTGTTTTCGCTTGGCTCCTCAGGGCAGCCAGGATAAGCTTGTGATCACAGGGCCTTATGTGCGCCTCGTGGCACTCAGGACACGGGTCACGGTGGTTTGAACAACACGCTTGTTTGTGCAGTTACAGTCCACTCTTACCCTTCTCTGACGCTACATCGGTGGTTCTGTTTGTGCTCTGGAGCTCAGCACCAGTGGAGACAGAGTGCAAATGGATGAACGGATGCCAGGACATGCATCTGTTTACCATCCACAGTCGGGCACGGTGCCCTGGTGAGCTGTGCCTCTGCTTGTCCTTGGTCGGTCTCCTCTCAGCGACCAAGAGAAGTATCTCTTTGATGCTTAGCTTGAGGCTGGGATTCTCTGATGGGAGGAGGAGCAGCCTCTGATTATGCAAATATGTACAAAGCCTACAGGAGTGGAAACCAAAGCTTTTCTCATCAGCACTCAACTCTGTTGTTGCCTCGTCTCTCAGTTGTGTCTGAACCTTTGCAACCCCGTGGACTGCAGCATGCTAGGCTTCCCTGTCCTTCACCATCACCCAGAATTTCCTCAAACTCACGTCCATCGAGTCAGTGACACCACCCAACCATCTCGTCCTCCGTCATCCACTTCTCCTCCTCCCCTCAATCTTTCAAAGCATCAGGATCAATTCTAGCTCTCCAGTTTTCACTATGGGCTCCACAGCCTCACCTAATTAGTTCCAATTTTCTCACGGATTATCATTTGATGAGTAATTGTACAGTATGATTTAGTATTTACAGAAGGGGTATAAAGTCCCAGATGATGAAAAGCAACAATAAACAAAGCCTTTCCCACAACCTGCAAGGTCAGCACATCATGGCTCTCGTCAAACAAGCCATCGAAGGTTCCTGTTGAGCCCATCCATATGCCTTTAACCCCAGCCTAGATCTTGTCAACAAACAGCCAGAGGTGCGTGAGGCAGATGAAGATGTGGCAGATTTAAAAAGCAGGAAATGGGACTTTCCTGGGGGCCCAGTGGCTAAGATTTCGTGCCCCCAGTGCAGGGGGCTCAGGTTCAACCCTTGGTTAGGGAACCAGATCCCACATGATGCCACTAAGCATTTGTATGCTGCAAATAAAGATCCTGGTCACAGCAGTGAAGACTGAAGACCTGCTGTGCAGGAATGGACCCAGTGCAGCCAAGTATATGAATAACTTTTCTAAAGTGGGAAATGGTCATCCTGATGGGGTGAAATCCACTGAAATCTGCTGAAAGATTCCCCTCTCCTGCAGGGTGTGCTCAGTCGTGTCCAACTCTTTGTGACCCCAAGAACCGTAGCCTGCCGGGCTCCTCTGTCCGTGAGATTTCCCAGGCAGGAATATTGGAGTGGGTTGCCATTCCCTTCTCCAGGGGCTCTTTTCAACCCAGGGCTCGAACCTGCGTCTCCTGCATGGGCAGGTGGCTTCTTTACCGCTGAGCTGCCTGGGAAGACCCCGTTGCAGGGTACATTGTTGCATGTTATTTTGAGTCTTTCCATCCTTCTCTGCCCAACTCAGCTGTGAAGAGCTGTGAGCCACAGGATGGATGTTGGCCTGTAAGCAGGAAAAGTGGGGTTTGAGTTGTCCTCTGGAAATGAGCACGATTTGGTTTGTGGGAGGAAGAGACGGGTCCACAGTCATAGGTCAGGAGCGGGGACTGAGAGATGAAAATGCATAGCAAGCAAACACTTATCCAAGAAAAGGCCAAGCTGTGCAAATGCTGGGGTTGGGATTCAAGGAGATGAGAAGGAGGGGGTCACGTGACATGTGGTAGAGACTCTCCCACAAAGATTTTCTGTCCCGGGGGTACCTCATCAAGCATAGTAAAGATGCTTCCTTTTTTTCCCTAACTCATTTAGGGAAAATTAAATTAAATTCTCAGTTTATCATGAATTCATATGCCTTTTATTTTAATAATACAAACTAGGGATGCTATAATACGACCATTATCTCTGAAAAGGGCTTGGCCAGCTTCCAACCTTCTTCATCCACCTCTATTTCTAATTCCGCGGAGGTTAACAGCAATCCACAGATGTCTTTGCATGACCGGCTCCCCCGGAATGAAGAGAGGATCTGGAAATCTCAGAGAGTAATGAAGTCATTATCATAACGATTTTAATAAAATTTTCAATAGTTAGGCCACCTTTCTGTGATTTACTGCTCAAAAAAGGCTAAGCCACTGAGTCAGAGGCTTAAAAAGGTCGGGGAACAGGCTGTTGAACAAAAGTAATAAAGAAAGAAAGAGCAGATGAGAGAAGAAGGCCGGGGTGAGAGCAGGAACCATCGTGTCCATGCTAGGCATTTAGCCAATGCTCTTCAAAGCCAAGTTTCAGTGGCACGTGCCGTCTATACCTAAGCTGAGATCCTACAGACCTGGAGGCCACGAGTTCAAGACCAGCCACCATAAGGCCAGATCACCCATGCCACCCCAGCAGAGAGTCCCTGGGGTCTCAAGGGGCCAAGGTAAGGCTTGTGCGTGGAAGCCTTCACACTAGACTCTGGAAGGACTCAGGCACCTTTTTATCTTGGACTTACCAGCTCTGACTGTAAATCAAGCCTGACAAACTAGGGCTTGAAACATATGCCCTTTGAAGAGCCAGATATAAGGCCAGGTGAGTTTCAACACAGGTACCTGACCACCTACAGTAAGACCCACACAATACTTCCCAGCAGAACTAAGGAAGGAAACAGGTCTGTGTTGGGTGCCCTTTGCTTAAGAAAGTAGGCAAGAAAATAACAGTAAATAATAGTTTCAAAAGACTCCAGTGAAACAGCGGAAATGTTGAACAAAGATTCTTCAATGCGGAAGCATCAGTTACCTTGAAAGCTCTCCCATCCTTGAGAGTGCCAGATAAAGGAAGTGCTCACGTGCGTGTGTGTATGAGCAAGTTGACGTGTGATCCACAGTCTCAGTGGAATCAGATGATACCCAAGTTTTAGGGAGTGGGGTGCCATGATTAGGTCTGTTTGCTGAGCAAAGAAATAGCTGCTGGTGAACATCCTTCTGAAATGCCTAATTCCCATTCGTTAGTAGTAAGTGGGTTTGGTGAACTGAATTTTATCTTTGTTAGAGATGAAGAGTGCTTCCGAGTCTGGGGGCATCCTTCTGAAGTAGAGGCTTCACTATCCTGGGGAGGAAGGTCAAGGAGACAAACAACAACTGGCATGACAGGACAACTAAGATAAGAATTTAAGAAGATTTTTTTCCTGCCATTCCACTGCCTTCTAACACTGCCTGAGTAGAAAATCTTAGGAAGTACAATTTCAAAACAATAAAGATTTAATGTACCAAGAATTCTGCAAAGGACACATCCCCAAATATAGACCCAGCTGGGAAATTTACATATGCACAGCTCTTCAAATATGTGTTGCTGTAGTCACTAAGTCCTGTCTGACTCTTCTGTGACCCCATGGACTGCAGTTTGCCAGGCTGCTCTATCCCTGGGGTTTCTCAGGCAAGAACACTGGAGTGGGCTGCAATTTCCCTCTCCAGGGGATCTTCCAGACCCAGGGATTGAACCTCCATCTCCTGCATCGGCAGGCGGATTCTTTACGGCTGAGCCACCAGGGAAGCCCTTCACTATATGTGAAAGTGAAAGTGAAGTCGCTCAGCCGTGTCCGACTCTTTGAGACCCCATGGGCTGTAGTTTACCAGGCTCCTCTGTTCGTGGGATTTTCCAGGCAAGAGTACTGGAATGGGTTGCCATTTCTTTCTCCAAGGCATCTCCCCAACCCAGGGATCGAACCCAGGTCTCCCGCATCGCAGGCAGATGCTTTACTGTCTGAGCCGCCAGGAAAACCCCTCAGTATGTGTATAGAGATGCAAATTTCTGATGCCCTTCAGTCAAAGAATTCATTCACTCAATTCTGGCACCTGTTTTGGGGGACAATCCTCTAGTTTTGGCTCATCCACTGGGAATTAGAGATGGCTATCTATATTCAAAGTACATATGTTTGCATTTTGGGCCCTGCTGTTTAATAGAAAAGTGATTTATAACAGCGGATTGGCAGTGACAGATTCTGTGGCGGGGCCGGGGACTGCTTCCAGATGAGTTGAAAGATGGTTTCTGAGCATGAATTATATTTCCGCATGTAAACAGGAAGACAAGGAAGATGATGAATCATCTCCTACCATCTCTTAGTGCAGAACTGCAGACTATATAATTTAAAATTTACTGCCAGCAATACCCATATAATGCGATCGGGCACAGAGAACCTACCAAATATTAATACATTAGGAAACAAAAGCTGTATAAAGGTTTCCTGTAACTGAGAGAAAGCCCGTGAGTAATCCACACTTCCACGCATTAGGTCACCTAGAGGTGAACACGTATGCTATGGCCTTAGCCCTCAAGGAAACCAATGAATTAGCCGAAAAATCTGGTTTAATATTAATATGATATGTCAATTACTTTGGAAGATAAAGTTGACCTGTCATAGCTCTTTGAAGGTAATCTCTAAGTCTGGGCAGTTTAGCTGTGATCGTAATTGTACTAAGACTGTTTGACTTGGGTGGGTCCTCCGGGAGGGCACCCAGTGTGTGAATTAGGAAAGTAGCATGCTTGGGATAATGGTGCTTTCTGCATCTCTTCTGCTTCCTTTGATAAAAGCAAGTGGCTGGCCTGCCCAGGATCCCAACTGACCCTCTACCCCAAAGGTAGTAGAAATGCAAAATCCATCTCAGCACATGGCCTGGGGTAATTTGTTTTCTGTTGATAAAATGAGAAAACCGACAATGGATGGATTTTTAAATGTGAAGTGCTTCCTTGATTTATTTTGCTTCTTCTTCTTTTTTTTTTAATATTAATTACATTCTGGGGGCTCAGGGAAATAAACTTGAATACCCAGCAAGCTGCGCAGATAGTGTGCAATGAATCATAATGAGTTCCTTTCCACCAGGCCTCGCCCCGTTCCCTCTGAACCCATGTGCCTTGTGTCCTTCAGCCCTGGACCCTGAGACCAAGGATCCAGTGGGCAGTTTGTCGATGAGCTGTGCCTTTGATCCTGTCTGCTTCCTCCGCGGTCACATGGGTGCTCTTTAGCTTCTTCTCCCAAGCTGGAAGGAGACAGTGTAAACCGTAAGGGGCTTCCTTGGCCCTGTGGTCCACGTAAGAGAGAGACGAGGTGGGAACTCAGGCCCTTGAAGCTCTGGGCATCCAGCACCTCTGAGTTTCCCTAACAGACCTTTCTCAGCTCATGCAAGCCTCGGGGAGTACAAATTGGTTATAGACACACTCGTTTTGGGGGCTTCCCTGGTTGTTCAAGTGGTAAGGAGTTTGCCTGCAATGCAGGACACAAGAGTTCGATCCTGGGGTCGGCAAGATCCCCTAGAGAGGAAATGGCAACCCGCTCCAGTATTCCTGCCTGGAAAACCCCATGGGCAGAGGAGCCTGGCGGGCTGCAGTCCATGGGGTCGCAGAGTCAGACATGACTTAGTCACTAAAAACAACAACACTCGGTTTTAAGAACTATCTATCTGTTTACAGCTTATAGGCTTTTATTTCTTTTCAGAGACTGCAACCTTCTGAAAGTTCCTAAACAGAATTCAGGGTAATTCTGGTGGTCAAAATGGAATCTTATTGGCCCATGTATACATTAACATTTCAGAGAGATTGCTTGTGGTTGGCAAAAGATCTTAACACTTTAAATTTGAGCTTCTATTCCAGCCAGTTCTACCCTTTTTATGTAAATGAGGGTCAAATTATTTGCAGTTCCAAGAAAACCAACATTTGGAAGCTCCCAGGACCCAACTCACTTAAATGTGCTGACATGGCTTTAGAGCCTGAACTTGTTTATTGGATGGAATAACTCAGAAGTCAAGGGCTGATGTGAATAGCTAAAAACCTCAAACAGTTATTCCTGGGGACATCACAACCTCCTTAACCTGTTTATGTCTGTGCTTTTGCCAAAAGGAATCTACCTGGAATACTGATCAAATGATAATTTGAGAGCTTCTTCTTTTTTTTTTTTTTTAATTCAGTTTCCTTAAGGTGAGGCTGGTGTTTCAGTCTTTACAAGGTGAGGGTTTTTATTCCCAAGGGAGCCTTCCTAAATACAGAACATGGGTCAGAATTAGTACAGGTCTCACAGGCTTTCTCTGTGGCTCAGATGGTAAAGAATCTGCCTACAAGGCAGGAGACCGGGGTTCGATCCCTGGTTTGGGAAGATTCCCTAGAGAAGGGAACGGCAACTCACCGCAGTATTCCTGTCTGGAGAATCTGGAGGGCTCCAGTCCGTGGGGTCGCAAAGAGCTGGACACGACTGAGTGCCTAACGCATTCATCTGTTCCCAAATACCTCCTTGGGGCATTTATCTGTTTCTCCTTCTGAGAGGGCTTTTGCTTCCACAGTTAAATCACTAAGTCAGATTGAATTTAGCTGAAGTGTGAAGTCTTAACATGTGAAGTCTGTAATTTGGCAAAAAACAACAATGTCACAAAAGCTTGAACTCTGCTGAAACGTCGTCACAGTCACGTAATGCAGGGTGTACGGGGGCGTTTCTGAGAGTGAGGGCATGCTTCTCCCAGCAGGCGTGCCCCTGGGGGCTGGCGTTGCTTTTCAGGGTGGCCGGAGGAGAGAACAGCCTTCGCTAGTTTGCAATGTGGAAAGGACCCTCCCTTCAAAAAAGGAGTCACGACGGCCCTTCCTCCGGGTGAAGACAGATTGGTTGACTCCCGGGCCTCTGACACAGGTTCCCCTCACCCTCCCCGAAGTCAAGGGCTTCTGCACCTCCTGCCCTGGGCCCACGCGTGATCTCCGTCCCTAGAAGCTGGCCCTTCCAGACACCCCAGACCGTCTGAAACACCGTCTTAGGGTCTTCACACGGCGACACATCTGAGCCTGCGTTCTCGGGTGAGAGTCACAGTCCACTGTATGTGTGTGCTCAGTTACTCAGTCGTGTCTAACGTTTTTGTGACCCTTGGACTGCAGCCTGCCAGGCTCCTCTGTCCATGGGATTTTCCATTCCTTCTCCAGGGGGTCTTCCCGACCCAGGGATCGACCCCGGGTCTCCTGCGTTGGCAGGTGGATACTTTACCACTGTGCCACCTGGGAAGCCCGTTACTTTCCCGGGAAGAGAGACTTTGTGGAACTACCCAGGGTGAGATGGGTGGTGGTCAAGAGCTGTGGGCAGAGAGGGTCCAGCGGCCCACGTGGAGGATTTCCTAGAGGCTCACCTGCCGCCTCAGGCCCCAGAGCTTGTAGAGTTTGGTGCCCCTCTGCCCGATGTCTCTGGGCTCCGCACGGCTCCCGTGAGGCTTCTGGAGCTTGGAGCCCCTCTTCCCCATGTCTCCGGGCTCCGCACGGCTCCCGTGAGGCTTCTGGAGCTTGGAGCCCCTCTGCCCGATGTCTCCGGGCTCCGCACGGCTCCCGTGAGGCTTCTGGAGCTTGGAGCCCCTCTGCCCGATGTCTCCGGGCTCCGCACGGCTCCCGTGAGGCTTCTGGAGCTTGGAGCCCCTCTGCCCGATGTCTCCGGGCTCCGCACGGCTCCCGTGAGGCTTCTGGAGCTTGGAGCCCCTCTGCCCGATGTCTCCGGGCTCCGCACGGCTCCCGTGAGGCTTCTGGAGCTTGGAGCCCCTCTGCCCGATGTCTCCGGGCTCCGCACGGCTCCCGTGAGGCTTCTGGAGCTTGGAGCCCCTCTGCCCGATGTCTCCGGGCTCCGCACGGCTCCCGTGAGGCTTCTGGAGCTTGGAGCCCCTCTGCCCGATGTCTCCGGGCTCCGCACGGCTCCCGTGAGGCTTCTGGAGCTTGGAGCCCCTCTGCCCGATGTCTCCGGGCTCCGCACGGCTCCCGTGAGGCTTCTGGAGCTTGGAGCCCCTCTGCCCGATGTCTCCGGGCTCCGCACGGCTCCCGTGAGGCTTCTGGAGCTTGGAGCCCCTCTGCCCGATGTCTCCGGGCTCCGCACGGCTCCCGTGAGGCTTCTGGAGCTTGGAGCCCCTCTGCCCGATGTCTCCGGGCTCCGCACGGCTCCCGTGAGGCTTCTGGAGCTTGGAGCCCCTCTGCCCGATGTCTCCGGGCTCCGCACGGCTCCCGTGAGGCTTCTGGAGCTTGGAGCCCCTCTGCCCGATGTCTCCGGGCTCCGCACGGCTCCCGTGAGGCTTCTGGAGCTTGGAGCCCCTCTGCCCGATGTCTCCGGGCTCCGCACGGCTCCCGTGAGGCTTCTGGAGCTTGGAGCCCCTCTGCCCGATGTCTCCGGGCTCCGCACGGCTCCCGTGAGGCTTCTGGAGCTTGGAGCCCCTCTGCCCGATGTCTCCGGGCTCCGCACGGCTCCCGTGAGGCTTCTGGAGCTTGGAGCCCCTCTGCCCGATGTCTCCGGGCTCCGCACGGCTCCCGTGAGGCTTCTGGAGCTTGGAGCCCCTCTGCCCGATGTCTCCGGGCTCCGCACGGCTCCCGTGAGGCTTCTGGTGCCAAGCAACATTGTGTTCTCCCGTCCAGATGTGTGCATTTGCTCAGTTGTGTCTGACTCTTTGTGACCCCGTTGACTGCAGCCTGCCAAGCTCCTCTGTCTGAGGGATTCTCCAGGCAGGAATACTGGAGTGGGTTGCCATTTTCTCCTCCAGGGGATCTTCCTGACCAAGGGAACGGACCTGAGTCTCCTGTGTCTCTTGCATTGGCAGGCGAGTCCTTTACCACTGTGCCGCCTGAGAAGCTGTCCGGATGCTCAGAGATGAACTGGCTGCCGAGTGGACATGTCCCGACAGGCACTCGGCACTGTGAGCGTTTCCAGCAGGAAGAGGGAAACAGGGGGACTGGGCAAGCGCGTCTGTCCACGGGACCAGGACCGGATCTGTTGTTGCCCCCTTATATTAAAAGCAGTAGGTGCCATGAGCGTAAGGTAGATCTGCCCGGTTGTTTCATTGGAAGCTTGAACAGTTCAGCCTCATGTTCAGAAAAATCTCCAGAACCACCCGCCCTCATCACATGCCTCGTCTGTAATCAATCAAGGAACTCAGGAAACCAGACGTGGCTGAAGTGTGCCGGCCAGCATCTCCTTTCAGCGTGAATGAATCACCTGGGATCTCGTTAAACAGAGATCCAGAGTCAGGCTGCCTGGGGATGGAGCTGGATGCGGCACTTCGAAAAGGCTCTCGGGACGCCCGGACGCTGGTCCATGGGGCTCTTGGCAAAAGCAGTGGGGCTGCTCCCCTCCTGCCGAGACAAACCGATGAGGGAGACAGGACCTTGACCGTAAAGAGCAGACCTCAACTGGCTTCCCAGAAAGGAGCTCTGGTTACGACCTGTCTCTTATACACATCTAGATGTGTATAAGAGACAGGTCAGCAAAGTAATGTCTCTGGTTTTTAATATGCTCTCTAGGTTGGTCATAACTTTTGTTCGAAGGAGTAAGC
>SJYX01020282.1:0-15375 GCA_006410675.1 Oreotragus oreotragus
GGGGGTGGGAGTGGGACTATGTTTCTTGCCCAGACGGTGTGTGAGGAAGGCTGCCTGGAAACAGTGAATTAAACCCTGTTTCTGGACTGTGATTCAATCATCAGCATCCCTTGAAATCTCATCTCTGGTGAAATGCATCTCTAGTGAAATTGCAAAGGGACTCTGAAAATCAGACCTACCTTTGCATTGTGGGATGAGATGTCGGATTAGAGTCCATATGTAAAGTCCTTTACCCAAATGTCTATGAAAGGGAGTTGGGAACAAATTATAAATGTCCCAAGGAAACCATCAGCATAGAGGCACAAAAAAATATTGGCATTTAGAAGGCGTGGAAAAGGAGTGAAGTGAGAGGTAGTTTCGATCCCTGAGTGGGGAAAATCCCCTGGAGGAGGAAATGGCAACCCACTCCAGTATTCTTGCCTGGACAATCCCATGGACAGAGGCACCTGCAGGCTACAGTCCACAAGGCTGCACAGAGTCACACACGATTGAAGCGACTGAGCGTGCATGAGAGGTAAGTACACTGGGAAATGAGCAGCCTCCAGGGCTTGGGCTGACCTCTCCTTTTCGGGAAGAAACCTGGATCCCAGCGCATCTGCTCAGGACTCCACACTGTCAGGGATAGAGCTCACATCTTCTGAGCCCTAGCCCAGGCCTGGTGCCATGTGGGCTTCACAGAGCCTGAGACTGGGGGGAAGATTTCTCCATCAGGGAAAAAAAAAAAAAAGAGGAGAAACAAAAGCTTCTGAACGCAGTGAACCCACATGCCTCTCTGGCCCCACAGACACGTGGCTTCCTCTTCCTCAGGGCTGGCAGTCCTGGGTGCACCACTTACCACAGGCAAGGTGTTCAGGCTCTTTTGTGCTGGACACAAATACATCCATGGATGCCATCTGTTGACACAAAACGAGACTTCCCAAAGGCTCTCCAAGCCCTCGGAGGCACGGTCCTTGAAGCAGGCCTCCACCTCCAGACAGTCGGCTTGCTGTCTGTGGGGCGACACCCTGTCATTCCTGCAAACCTTTTCCTGGTGACAGTGCCCCTGCTTCGAGTAGCTTGTCTCCTTTCCCATAAGCTTTACATGCATTAGCTTGTTCAGCTCCCTCAAAGCCCTCTTCCCCACTTAACAGAGGAAAAAACCAAGGCAGAGAAAAACTAGCCACGTTTCCCGAATCTACACGACCACTCGGGAGTAGAGATGAGCGTCGGAGGTGAGCTGGTCACACGCAGCTCCCCAGGCGGGTCCCAGTCACAGCCGAGAGGAGGGAGGTGGCCCAGGGTCAGTGGGCATCTCAGGGCTCCTGTGGTTTGGAGAGGACTGACCACACAGTCGGAATTTTATAGTAAGCACAGCTTGGTGTTATTAAATACATATGAGGAAGATGATTCAGGGGTTTGGATAGAGTCTTAGCGTGTAGACTGAATTCTGTATGAAATACCTTTGAAAGGTGTTCAACTACAGTTCAGCTGCAGTGGGAATCATCAGAGTCTTCCAACAGAACCAACAGAACAAGAAAAGCATTAAAGGAACCAATTACTTGGATAGATTCAGACTGTTTCTGGCCAGTAGCAAATACCTTTGAGTGCAGGCTGTACTTCTAATCAGACCTGGTGTCTCTATATGGACCTGTTTCGACTGAAGCTTTGACCAAAGGTTAACAATTCTATCTGAGTTTGGTTGCTGCCACTGCAGGTGTGGAAAACCCTGCCCACCACTTCCATGCCTGTGCCCACCACTTCCACGCCTGTGCCCACCAGCCCCCCGACCATGGCCCTGTCTCTCCATGTCAGGGTCAAGGACAACACCAGGCAGGGCTGCCTTTGGTAAAACACCATTGCTCCACACACAGCACCACGACGGGGGGTGCAATGTCCCCTTAAATCAGGTTCTCTTCTTCCTCCTAGACAACATCATCAAGAGGATCTTCAATATTTTGAAGTTCACCTGGGTCCTGTTTCTGGCAACCGTGGACAGTTTCACAACGTGGCTCAACTCCATCTCCAGGGAGCACATCGACATCTCCACTGTCCTGAGGATCGAGCGCTGCATGCTGACCAGAGAGATCAAGAAGGTAGCCCTGCTCGAGGCCCTGCTTCGCTCCTGCCCGAGTCACCAAGGTTCTGGAAGCCAGGCTCCAGACCTCCACGGGGGCTCAGACAGAGTCCTTCCTCCCAGTCTTTGCATAACCCCTCTGCTTTCTTGGTGTATTTCAGTCTTTTCCATGCCCAGAATGATAACACACACACACACACACACACACACACACACACTCACTGTCCTAGGATCTTGGCCAGCGTGTCCACTCTGTCACCTCTCGTCACCACGGTTCCCAGCTGCACTGGTCCTGTTGTATCTCATAAAGGATCATGTGCTTTAGTCTGGGGAGTCTGGCCTGAAACTGCTCATAGTGAAAATTAGGAATATACATATGTGGAGGCTCAGAAGGTAAAGAACCCGCCTGCAATGCAAGAGACACAGATTCAATCCCTGGGTCCGGAAGATCCCCTGGAGAAGGGAATGGCAACCTACTCCAATATTCTTGCCTGGAAAATCCCATGGACAGAAGAGCCTGACGGGCTACAGTCCATGGGGTGGTAAAGAGTCGGACGTGACTGAGTGACTAAGACAAAACATAGCTATAGATGGTTTATAGATTACATTTGAAAAAAATAGTTCATGGCTGGAAAGGTTACTCTCACTTAGCAAAATTATCAACATGTGAAAAGGGATTTCTTTTTAATTTTTTAATTTTATTTTTTCAGGTGTGGGTGGCATATACCATTTTATTCATTTCAAGCTTACAGTGTAATAACTTGGTATTTATGTATATTGTAAAACGATAACCACAGTAGGTCTGTGGTTAACCTCCATCACTGCACCTGTTGTAGATTTTTTATTGTGAAGAAGACTTTGAAGGTCTATTCTCTTAATAACTTTTCAATACGCAATACAGTATCGTTAACTCTAGTCACCATTGCCTCCCCAAGATTTATTTATTTCATAACTGCAAGTTTGTACATTTGGCCATCTTCAGCCTTAAACTAGGAGGGGTTTCCTGGTAGCACCCGGCACCGTTAATTCAGTGGGTTGACGTCAATCCTCAGCTTGACTGACTTGGCTTTTCATCCTGCTCAAGGTGTGTGTGACGGCGGACACTCTCAGATGTCCATACTGAGAAGCACTGATATCTGCGCAGGGCTGTGACAGTGTCTCCCTCTCCGCAGGGCAACGTCCCAACCCGGGAGAGCATCCACATGTACTACCAGAACCACATCATGAACCTGTCCAGGGAGTCGGGGCTGGACACCATCGACGACCATGCAGGCGCTGCTGCGGGCGCACAGACCACCCACAGGATGGACAGCTTGGATTCCCACGACAGCATCTCCAGGTATGTCACGTGCTCCACAGCGGTGCTCTTTCCGCAGGGATGACAGAGGTGAGAGGTGAGGGGAGAGGTACAGGCTAATCAGAACCTTGAGGTGCCCAGCTGTTCTGGGCAGTCTCCGTGGGCACGGCCCAGCAGAGCATTGCTGCCCCTGGTCTGAGCAGAGAGAAGCAGATATCACTAATGAAGTATTAGAAAGGCCCATATGACCCACAGCCCCACGACTGGGATTTCCAAGCTGGAGTTAAGTCAGATGCGCCTCCTGACACAAAATGAGTAACTGTATCAAGATCTGCATCTTCAATGCCTTTAAAATGCTGTTCCACAAAGTGTCTTCTGTTCTAGAGTCTTCTGCCACCTGTTGGTCTCCATCTTCTTCTTTCAGAAATTTTACTTTATGATTCAGAATCGTAAACATCTGAGAAGTGGCTCTGTGGGCCCCACCTTCCGAGCTGTGTGGTCACACCCCTGCTTCACACAGGCCCCTGCACTGACCCTTCCCCGGGGCTGCACTGTGCGTGGGTTTCCTCACTTTTTCCTTAACAGACCCCTTGAGATGTACTGTTATCATACCCGTTTGACAGGGACATGAACTTCTTATGAAAGTTCGTGAGGCTGCAGACTAGTTCCCAAAGGGGAAAGTCACACATAATCACACATTTTTTTCCATAGAACTTCAGGTGTTTCACAGGCTTCCTGAATTTTATGCATGAGCCTGGCTTAAGAATAGTGGCTCCAGAACCAAACTCTGAACCCAGTGAATCAAACAGAAAATTAGAACGTGAACTGAAAATCAGTTGTTCATAAAATAAATATACGTGGTTCCTGTATTAGTAACAGTCTCCTGTATTAGTAACAGCTGATAATATGATCAGTGAAGAAAGTAAGTAAATATTATAAACCACATCTTTAGGAGGGAGAAGAAGAAAAAAGAAAACAAAGACTGGCTAAAATAAAATCAAGTAACTGCCTTTAAATCTGATCCAAGATTACAAATATGCATCCATAGTCAAAACCTGTGAGGTGGGAGATATTAAAATTCATTGATTGCCTTTTAACAAAGACTGTCAAAATATTCCAACATTTTTAAATGATCATTCCATCAATAAATTTACTAATAGAAAACCAACACCTTTAAAATTATTTTTAATGTCCTTTTACTCATTATTTGTAATGTGAAGAAAAGGGAGACACACTATTGGTCATTTATGCCCTTATTAAGGGAGTGAACATATTTGCCTTCTTCTTAAAGGCCAAGGAAAACTTCCAATTTTTTGTGTGTTTAGGAAACTTTCAAATCTCCAAACAATTGTGTGTCTGCAATAGAGTCCATAGGAAGCCACGCTGATTTCTGACAATGCAGTGGTCTTCTCTGGGAGGGACCCCAGTGTGGACATTTGCCATCAGCACACCTATGCCCTGGGGCAGTTAGCATCACCCCCAACAAGGATGCAGGGACCCACATGCTCTAGGTGGCCCAGCCCCTTAAGGACCCAGCCTGCAAGGAGTTGTCCTACCCACCCCATCTCACCCACTTTTCCCTTCAGCAGACAATAGAGGGGGTTGGGGTAGGAACCTAACAAATGTGCGTATGTTCCATTTGACTTGTTGGAACAGTCACGATTTCTTTCAAATCCAGATGTATGAAATCAGATATCCTCTACCTTCCCAGAAAATAAATTCAAGTTTCTTCAGGAAACACTGGTGACATTCCAAGGAACATTCCTAGATACATGCAGAGTGTCTATTATTTGAAGTGTGTGCTGTGTGCCCCTGGGATGGATCCAATGACCTGAGGACATCAATTAGATTTGTCACCTGTTTTTGTAAAGCTCCTGCTCTTCCCTTTCAGTTTTAAAACTATCCTGGCTTGGACAACAAGCTAATCCACCGCAAATAACCCAGTAGTGTGGGGTCTGAGGGCGGGCTGCGTGGTCGCAGAAATCACCCAAGAATTAACAAGGTAAAGAGGACTTTGTGGTTAGAGCATTGATTCCACACAGAAAATTGGGGAGGCCAGGGTGCACAGCCTCTTTCTGCTGCAAACTCCCCAAAGGCTGGGGGATCCACCTCTGAAATTCGAAACAATACGGAAGCTCAGAGATCCAGTTCCCTCATCTCATAAATGATGAGACTGAGACCCAGAAGAGGGGGAAGGGATTTATCTAAAGCCCGGCAGGTAGTCAGTGTCCACTCTGTTTCTAGCTCATCTGACCATCATCTCCTCTTTTTGTTCAGGATGAGTTGACATCAAAAGGAGTTAGTTAGGGTTGTTCTTTAAAATCCTTATTAGAGACCGTTTGGTTGCTCGCCTCGTCCCCTCCCTCTCCCATTGCTGGGTCCTGTCTTGGCCCTGTGGCTGTGACATGCAGTCAGGGTGTTCTCCTGCAGAGCACTCAGGGGTGGGGGCTGCTATGGCTCTGAGAACCGAAAGCCCTTTAACAGTTCCATGAGTGCCTCAAATTCCCCACCCCCAAAGGGGACCCCAGAGGTCACCCATCATCTTAAGTGGTTTCCATTTCTGCCCCCATGGTCACTGATTAAGGGCACCTACTGTGTGGCTGGCACACAATAGGTCCCCTGGTGCAATCACTAGAGGCTGACGTTCATCCAGTAAATCAGCTGTCCATAACACGAAGGGTCAGCTTGGTCACTCGCTCTCAGACTGGAAGTCAGTGCCCCAGGAGCCTCCATGTCGACAGCTTCAGGAGGTGTTCCTCTCTGGGGTTAAACTCCACATGTGACCTGCAATCATGCCTCCATCTGAGCTGTTGGCCGCTACTGGGATTACCCAGGAGCAGCTCAGCCCTGAATCTGCTTCAGTGTCCTCCCTGGCTGTCGAGGGACAGGTGCTGAGGATTCAGCCAGTGGGATCTCACCCTGCTGACATCCGCTGAGACCTAGAATGTGACCACAGAGAAAACCACGCATTAGGCTCAATAAACAGTTAACAGACCAAATGGCCCTGCCACTGCTGGACTTCCTATGTTGTTGCCTTTGTACCATTTCTTTTCTTTTCTTTTCGATGTTGGTTTATATCCAGTGGCATATCAAACCAGCATCTCTTCTCCAAGCCATCCAGTTTGGCTCGACTGAATATCACTCAGAAAATGGGGTGGAAAATTCAGTTTGTTGCAGTCAGTCCTGAGCTTCCTTCTTTTCTTTTAGAAACCATGTGTTTTGAATGGCATTTTTATATAAATTTTACTTGAGCAGGTATTTCTGCTTAAGAACTGAACTCAGGATTGGGGAAGCGGGGCTCTGAATAAAATATATTTCCTGTCTTTGGGAAAAAAAATAAAACCTCAGCTGTACAATTGTAAAGATGAATTTTGCTCTGTGAGAGACAGGTCAGGACTTGTCATTATTCTAGTTCCCTGTCCCACCCAGAGAGCAACACTTCATCCTTTGTCAGCAGTTCTGTTCTCAGCCCAGTGCTATCCTGTCTCATCTTCCCTTCTCTGTCCCGGAGTCCCGCTGCGGTGGCCGCTGTCCGTGGTGCTGGAGTGGCGTGTGGTCTGCTGCATGGCGGTATCTGGGTCTCTGACGTGTGTGACTCCTGTTTCCGGCGCTGTTTTAACACTGTGTCTCTGTAACTGTTTGCGCTGCTAGCTGCTACACGGAAGCAACCATGCTGTTCTCAAGGCAGTCCACCCTTGATGATTTAGATGGACCAGAAACTGTGCCTAAAACGAGTGAGCGCGCTCGGCCCGGGCTCCGTAAAATGCTCAGCATGGATGTGTCCTCCTCGTCAGCCGAGAGCACCAGCTTAGGCTCCAGGTGCTCACCCGTGCATGCTTTGTCCTTGACCGTGTCAGCCCCTTCCCGTGTCATTGCACAGATGAGTTATTGTGACCTGTGTGTTTTCATTCACTTTTGTCTTAAGAAGGTGCATGACTAATGAAAGCATAACCAGCATCCTTCCTGGAACACAACTGGTCATTCCCAGGATGGCGTTCTATTCGACTAACCGCTCTTTGCTTTTTGTCTGTTAGGAGTTTCTTAAAAATCCTACTATAAATATTGTCCTCCATTTTGTAAGTATTTTACACTTTCTATTTCCAAAGGAGCAAGCATGTTTCCTCCTTGGTTGAGGGTGCCAGTCGGCAGTCCTCATGGGGAGAAATGGGTCAGGAAGAGTAGGAAGCTTTCTCACTATTTTGTCTAAGGATCCACATAGTAGGAGTTAATCCCAAATCCTGTATGTAGTCACATTTGGTCAATACAGAATGAATCTGTCCACACGCTACATGCCCAACTGAAATGCAAATTAGAATATATTCAACCATTGTTTTTAAAATAATATTATTATGCAGTAGAATATATTACCTTGGGAAACCTTAACTTGTTTGGTTTGGGAAAGATTACTTTGGGCTTACACTTTCTCATTAAATCCCATGATAAAAACTATAATCATGCATAGAAGTGAAATCACTTGCTTAAAATCCAAAAGCTCTTCTTTGAAAAGTCAACAGGAGCACAGAAGCACAAGCTGTATTGTGCTTATCCTGACACCAAACAACCACCTGAATAACCCACTCGGAAACCAAGGGCAGAGTTGGCAAGTCAGCCAGTGTTAGGTCCTTGTCTCCAGCAGCTATGTACGTATGTACATTCAGAGCTGCAGGAGGCTGGCACCTGGCGTTTCAGGGAGTGCCATGGCTGTTTAAGATGTCCTCTGGTGGGCACATGCTATGCCATTCCAATCTGATGATTCCTGAATGTACCAGGATTTATCTGAATCCCTTTGGGGTCAGACCTCATCAAAAACCATAAACAGCATGCCTGTGATAGGTTACAGTCCGTCTGGAAGTTAGAACCTGGTGTGGGGCTGGCTCCGGTGGTCTGAAAACTGGGTGATCAGTCAGTTTTACCGTCATGTCTAATCAAGGTAAGTCTTAGCCAAAAGCATTGTCTTGGCATTCTGAGAGCCTAATTAATGTGCTGTAGGCACAATAGGGCCAAAGTCCTGGGGCCCTGAACACCCCTGAATTAGGATCAAGAGCTCATGCAAGTCTGGCTCTTCAGTCTCAAGGCTCAGCCAGATGCATTCATTCATTCATGTGTGTGCACCAATGTCCATGACAAGAGAAATGGGTACAGTCTGCACCTTTGAGCATCTCAGTGATATGACCCCAGCTGCTCACACATGCCATTCAGGGAGCAGCACCTTCTCAGAGCCCAACAGCTGATCACTGCACACCCCGTATGCTTGGCATCTTTAGGTGACTTTCCTGCTCTTCAGGGCCAGGTGTGCTGAGGTACACAGCGTAGCAGGCAGATCTTGATCTCACTGCTGTGGCTGCTGTACTTTTGTTTCCAGTGTTTTTTGCACGAACTCAGGGAGAGCTAAGAAGGAGAGGAGAGCTGCAAAAGGGAAGACAGGACACAGAAGTAGAGTGAAGACTAGGGCAGAGGGGCTTCTGGAAAATGAAGCTGGAAGAGGAGCTGGCAGCGCAAAGCCAGTGGGAGGAGAAAGCGGGAGGGCAGTCAGAGGGGAGGGTGGGTGCAGCCCCAGGAGAGACCCTAGGGCAGAAAGTGCTGGGCGGGGCTTCCACTTGCCAGGAGGTGGAGAGCCAGGAAAAGAACGATGGTGAGCGCCCAGTCAGGTGTCAGAGGCACCAGTGAGAAAAGGAACAGGATGGAATGCAGGCAGGAGCCAGCATAAACAACGAAGCAGGCTTTATCTTGCCAATGGGCCACCATTCCGGGCCTCCCCTTAAGGGTTTGGGGTCTGTTGAGAGTAGAGTGCATCTCTGTGGACCCAGCCAGTTGAGACATCTCCTTTCCCTGGGTACCTTTCTTTACAATCTGTGCTCTTGGGGGTGCACTGTGCTCACTGTGTCTTGCCTGGAAATAAACAGTGGGCCTGCTGCCTAGGACCATCGATGGGACTGAAAAGCTATGCACGAGAGGGTTTGGCACCCCGGGACCTGCCACCCAGCACCTTTCCCCTGTCTCTGCACCCAGACATGATTATCCAGAAGGAGCAAAGCAGATGGAACGTGGGGAGTGAGGAGGCATCCCCCCCCACATGCCTGGGTGCGTGGCCATGGGTGCCGCAGGAGGCTGTAGGGGTTGCTGAGGCCAGGCGGCGCCCTCCGTGTCTCCTGACAGCGAGCCCACGCAGTGCACGATGCTGTACTCGCGCCAGGGGACCACAGAGACCATCGAGGAAGTGGAGGCTGAGCAGGACGAGGAGACATCCGAGGGGGCCCGGGAGGCCGAATCCCCACAGGACCCCACGGAGGACGGCGACGTGGAGGCCCCGCCATCCTACAGCAAGGCCGTCAGCTTTGAGCGCCTGTCTTTCGACTCCCGGGACGACTCAGCCGGCCAGACCCACATGGAAGTCAGCCCAGATGACAGCCGCTCGGATCGGCTGGAGGCCAGCATCCTGCCACCCCTGACCCACGAGCTGACAGCCAGCGAGCTGCTGCTGAACAAGTAAGAGCTGGGGCCACAGCAGTGGAGCTGGGAGTGGCCCTTAGTGTCCACTGAGCTGCTGAGTGCAGAGACCACATGGAAAAGGTCCCCCCAGACATTTAGAACCACATGGGTGCTCACCTCTGTCTGTAACATGATAGGAGGTTGACAGCACAGGACGCCTGGGGACCCAGGCAGCAGGGGGCGGTGGGCAGGGTCTCACCACGTGGAATCAGTGCCCGGGAGGAACTGAGGCCAGTGTTCTGGCAGGATGTTCCATGACGACGAGCTGGAGCAGTCAGAGCAGTTCTACGTGGGGCAGCCTCGCTTCCTGCTGCTCTTCTACGCGCTGTACAACACGCTGGTGGCCCGCTCCGAGATGGTGTGCTACTTTGTCATCATCCTCAACCACATGGTCTCCGCCTCCATGATCACCCTCGTGCTGCCCATCCTCATCTTCCTCTGGGCCATGCTGTCCGTCCCCCGTCCCAGCAGGCGCTTCTGGATGATGGCCATCGTCTACACGGAGGTAGGCGTCCCTGCAGTGGACCTGCCCGACCCCTGCTTCACATAAATGGTCAGTTAGAGGGATCATCTTAGGTCAGCATGTGATTATAACCAGCAGTTGTAGGTGCTGAGAACTATAGTCGTCTTTTCACATCTCATTCCTCACACAACATAGGAGCTGATATCATTCCTTTAAAAAAGGGATAAGGAACAGCCTTTATGAGATTAAATAACTGGCCCAAAGTGGGCTTCCCTGATGGCTCAGACGGTCAAGAATCTGCCTGCAATGCACAAGACCCAGGTTTGGTCCCTGGCTTGGGAAGATTGCCTGGAGAAGGAAATGGCTACCCACTCCAGTATTCCTGCCTGGAGAATCTCATGGACAGAGGAGACTGGGGGGCCACTGCCCATGGGGTTGCAAAGAGTCAGACACAACTGAGTGACTAACGCTTGCACTTTCACTTTACCAGGCTGGTGAGTGGTGGGGGAGGCCTTTGAGGTCTGGTGTCTGCCCTGTGATATTGACCA
The DNA here is from genome assembly GCA_006410675.1 of Oreotragus oreotragus. Taxonomy (NCBI): domain Eukaryota; kingdom Metazoa; phylum Chordata; class Mammalia; order Artiodactyla; family Bovidae; genus Oreotragus; species Oreotragus oreotragus. The sequence continues at coordinate 10,851 of SJYX01020282.1, forward strand.
GCAAGACAGTAAGTACGAGGCAGACACAAGCATGGTGCCAGGGCCAGTGCATGGCCAGTGAGTGGACATTGGATCAAACAATACAGTAAGCACTTGAAACACAGTTGGATGCAGTTAACCCTGATGATGTAGACATTGGAGGAGTGTTTCAGCATCAGTCTCTACAAGCATCTCCACATGTATACCCTGGGCTGGCAAGGTTTGGTTTCATTTGCTTTTATTTCTTCTTGAGGAGAACTTCCAGTGAGCAATAAAATGCTGAGAGGAAAGAGAGCAGAATAAAGTGGAAATTGTCTATAATGCCTGCGCAGTTTTCTCCTAAAGATGACAAACTAAAGCCATACTTGCAGAATAAAGACCCTGCTGTTCACAGTTGTTCTAATGACCTCATTTAATAGCTGAATATTTGTATAAGTATCTAATTGAATCAGCACAAACTAGCCCCTGCATGTGTGCTAAGTCACTTCAGTCATGTCTAACTCTGCGACATTATAGACTATAACCCTCCAAGCTCCTCTGTCCATGGAATTCTCCAGGCAAGAATACCGAAATGGGTTGCCAATCCCTTCTCCAGGGGACCTTCCCGACCCAGGGATCACACCCACGTCTCTTATTTCTCCTGCATTGGCAAGTGGGTTCTTTATCACTGGTGCCACCTGGGAAGCCCAGAAACTAGCCCACTCCCTGACAATAGCAGAAGTCATTTGAGCCGAGTCAGGAATAACCTCCATGGCCCCGACGTGTCTGTAATCACAGGCCCTGGAGGTGCGGTTCTGGCCTTGTCCTGAAGTCAGTGTCTGTGGAAGGAGAATTCGTTATTCCACATGCTGTGTGCCTTCCCAGCACCAAAACTGAGACTTTTTCCCTTAATTTTTGTATCACTCTTCCTCGTCTAGAACTATTCTTAAAGGCCGTCGTTTATTCTAATTTCTCACGTCTGTGCAGGTGGCCATTGTGGTCAAGTACTTCTTCCAATTCGGGTTCTTCCCCTGGAACAAGAATGTGGAACTGAACAAGGACAAGCCTTACCACCCCCCCAACATCATCGGTGTGGAGAAGAAGGACGCCTACGTGCTCTACGACCTCATCCAGCTGCTGGCACTCTTCTTCCACCGCTCCATCCTAAAGGTACTGCCCGCCCATCACCCCTGGGATGTTCCCAAGAAGCCGGTGCTGGGATCGTGAGGGGCTGGGGGACCACGGGCGAGGTCTATCTGTGTGCTCTTGTTTTCTTTGTTAATAGTTTTGTTCATTTCGCTTGTTTTCTCAACACTGTGTACTCAATAATGGAGTTTGTGATCAATCAGGGGAAATTTCCCCCTATTTCTACTCTTGGATGTATGCATGCATGCTAAGTTTCTTTAGTCATGTCTGACTCTTGCGACCCTATGGCCTATAACCCGCCAGGCTTCTCTGTCCACGGGATTCTCCAGGCAAGAATACTGCAGTGGGTTGCCAATCTCTCCTCCAGGGGATCTTCCTTATCCAAGGATCGAACCCACACCTCTTATGTCTCCTGTATTGGCAGGCGGGTTCTTTACCAATAGCACCACATGTGAAGCCCACCCTGGGATGAAGGCACCCTGATTATCCCATGTTTATGGGAATTGCCTGAAGGGCGTGTGGTTCTTACCACTGGATCAAGTCTTGCCTGAGTTGAAGGCAGATCATTGGGGAGCTAGAATTTGGGGGTCTCCTCTCCAGCCTGACCTTGGCCCACCCCCTTATAGAAGCATTGCTTTTCTTATGGTTTTTGCTCTGAAATCACTGGTTTAGTGAGAGACTGCCCAATCCACGGGCCTGGGGATCCTAGGCTGTGCTCCCAGAGAGGCTGCTTCCGAGAAAGCCATACTTGCATTGCTCTGGGAAGACAGGTCTGCAGGGTAACCTTCTTGGGATCTGCACCTCCTGTCATCCTGCTGAGCACCTGTGGGGTTCCTTGTCTCACACACTGTGAAATATAAGCTGAACTTGTGATACGCCACTCAAGTCTACACGTTAGAGATTGTCATATAGCATGCCTTGGATGTACTGATGTGCCTATGGTCAGAATCTCACTTTCCTTCTCTTGTTTTAACTGTGTCTCCTTGTATTGATATAACATATCTTACACTCATTTTATCAAATAGTATCTTCATTAGTTCCTTTTCAGAACAAGCTTGGCCTAAGTTAAGGCACACACGTGCCACACCCAGCACAGCGAGTGAGAAAGACCTGAAACAGGGGTGAGCGTGTAATGAAAAGACAGACACATATACTTTGGCAAGCGAAGAGTCAGGGGGCCCTCTTGTTCTCCATGACAGAAAGACAAAATGGCTCCTTTCAGCCCGCACTTTTATTGGCAAAAGTCACATGAGATCATTAGGGAATAGCTATACTGGGGAGTTTGATTAGCGAAGGCTCTGCTGTTGATCAGGAACATCTTGCTTTATTTCCATGGGGATGGACGCAGGGATATGCAGTGAAGTGGAGCAGAGAGCACGTCCCGCCTCAAGAATGTCCATTCAGCATGCTTACCAGGATGATCACACGGGCACAGTTTGCCGCACCCTCGAGTCGTGGGACAGGTTCTCATCTCTGCTCCGCCAGGCTGCAACACACACATACATGCACACACACATACATGTACATGTGTGTTTGACCTCTATCCTACTTGCTGGGCTGTTTCACACAGGCTTTTACCTATGTGGACTGTGACCAAGATCTTCCCTCTGCCTTCTGTCACCCTGCAAACTGCCAGTCCCTAACCCTCCATTTGTGGGGGGAGGGTCTTTCCTGAATCGTTGGGGTGTGATGAGTTTGCAAAAGTACATATAGGCAGATAATAAGCTTTCTTAGGATCCCTGATCTTGCTTTGGTTTTCTAATCTTTTTTAATTTCAGCATTGTTGAAGCAGAAAAAAGTGAAAGTGTTAGTCGCTAAAAAAAATAAATAAATTTTAAAAAATAAATAAATTTCAGCATTGCTGATGTATTGTTGTTCAGTTGCTAAGTCATGTCCAACTCTTTGTGACCCCGTGGACCACAGCACACCAGGCTCCCCTGTCCTTCACTATCTCCTGGAGTTTGCTCAGATTCATGTCCATTAAGTCAGTGATGCCATCGAACCATCTCATCTGTCACCTTCTTCTCTTCTTGCCCTCAATCTTTCCCAGCATCAGGGTCTTTTCTAATGAATCAGCTCTTCCCATCAGGTGGCCAGAGTATTAGAGTTTCAGCTTCAGCATCAATCCTTCTGATGAATATTCAGAGTTGATTTCCTTTAGGATTGCCTGGTTTGATCTCCTTGTTGTCCAAAGAACCCTCAAGAGTCTTTTCCAGCAACGCAGTTTGAAAGTGTCAATTCTTTGACACTCAGCCTTCTTACATCTGTACATGACTACTGGAAAAACCATAGCTTTAACTGAAGAGTCCTTTGTTGATATATAATTGGCCATTGAAATTGTAAGGTATCAGAAGTGTATATGTGGTGATTTGATAAGCATATATATGGTGAAAGGACCCCCGTCTTTCGTTAACACATCCACCACTTCCTCGCCTGCCTGTTGGTCAGTGTTTGGTGGGAACACTTAGGTCGTGCTCTCCTAGCAGTCTCCACTGTCCAGCAGTGTCATTGGCTGCAGTCGCCCTGTTGACATGTGGTTTCCTATCCTGAGGGACACGCTGGTGGCCTGGATGTCACGGGGCCGAGTCCCAGCCTCTGTCTGGACAGCGGGCTGAGCTGTCCTTTTCCTGCCTCCTCAGTGTCATGGCCTCTGGGACGAAGATGACATCGTGGACAGCGGCTCGGACAAAGTGGACTCGGACGATGAGCTGTCCCTCGGCCATGGCAGGAGGGCCTCCTCCGACTCACTCAAGTCCATCAACCTGGCTGCGTCCGTGGAGTCGGTGCACGTGACCTTCCCCGAGCAGCCGGCTGCCGTCCGGAGGAAGCGCTCCAGCAGCGGCTCCCAGACATCACAGGAGTCCAGCTTTTCCTCGAATAGGTCCAAGAGAGGTACTGCTGCACGGTGCCACTGTAAGGACCCCTGAGTAGAGTTACTCCCTGGTGCCAGGGATCAGGGGCAAGGGAGCTGGGTGCTGTCAAGGCAGCAGATACTGTGATGTGAAATGAATGTACTTTGTAACCAGACAAAGTTCAAATCCTGGCTGAGCTGTGTATGTAGCCTGGGGTGCTCACATCCCGTCTAGGATATCTGTCTGAATTCCCCAACCCCCACTAGGACAAAGATTTCACGTGTTGGTGAAAAGTGACCAGCACACTGCCTCATACCTAGTGAGTGTCGGACACAGGACAGTTGTCAGTCATACCCAGAGATTCTGCTGGGTGTGCCCAGAGTGCTATACATCACGATTTGTTTTGAAATGCACTTCTATTTAATCAATAGGAACTTTATGCCAAACCACCTGGTTATTTCCTATGTTAGTTACTACTTTCTTACTGAACAGCCAGTGACAGGAAAGTACACGTGCGTTACGTCGCCCCTCTTGGGGTAACTGCGCTGTTGTGTTGACAGCGCTCCTGT
>SJYX01020283.1:0-50299 GCA_006410675.1 Oreotragus oreotragus
TGTGTGTGTGTGTGTGTGTGTGTTAGTTGCTCAATCATGTCTGACTCTTTGTGGCCCCATGGACTGTAGCCCTCCAGGCTCCTCTGTTCAGTATTCCAGGCAAGAATATTGGAGTAGGTTGCCATTCCCACACCTTATTCCTACTCTTCTGCCTTAACTTTGCCAAAAAAGAGTGAACCAATGAAACCTTATGTACCCCACCTTTGCATGCTAATAAACAGAACCCCAGGCCCGTGCTCCCTCCCTCCCTCTCTCACTACCCAAGACCTTGTATCACCCTCTAGCATGTCACATACCCTCCAGGACCTGTGACTAATAAATCTCATTCGTCAGAATTCCCTGATGGCTCTACTGAGATGTGGGCTGCAATCATAATAAAAAAACCAAAGAAAAGTAGTCACAACGTTGGCCCTGGTGGTGGGGGTTGGGGTAGTGTCTGGCCGATTTAGAGCCTGCGTTTAGCTGTATGGGCGATCAGTCAGTCAGTCAGTCAGTCATCTCTACATAACAGAGCCCCAGTGAGAACCCTGAACGCTGAGGCTCAGACGAGCTTCTCTGGTTGGCATTTCTCCATGCTCACTGTCACACATCAACACAGGACTGTAAATCCAGCAAGCAGCCGAAGATACAAAATTAGGTGCTAGTCAGGGATGATTCAGGCCCCTCTTCCAGACCTGGAGCCAGGCCACATACCCCTGGGAAGACCCCATAAGTGCCAGTTTCAGAGCTCTTAGGGGCATCAGGGTGACACCACAGGCATAGGGCAGAGGCCAGAGAACAGTCTGCAGAGAAGAAAGCAGATACCTGGCCCAGTGAGTGTCCAGGTCCCAGACTGGAAAGGTGTCCAGTCCCTTTCCAAAGGGACTTGGAAAATTTCAAGCAAGGTGCTTCAAAGGGTAGAAGCCTGAAGAGGCAGGGCTGGGGTGGAGGCCCCTCTTACAGCAGTTACCACGACCGAGAAAATGTTTCTTTCAGAAATGCTTACCTTTTGCACTAGTTAAGTTCTAATAGCACCAGTCCCCATCTCCCCCTTGGAATTTCTGTGACCATATGCTAATTAAATTAGAAAGCTGAGTAGAGCAAAAATAGAGATTTTTTAAAGACAGTGCTATAAAATCCTCCTCTAATTCTTTGAGTTGTTAACCTCTAGACAGCTCTCAAACTTTCAGCTGTACTAGGGCCTTTCACAGCTGCAAATCCTCTTTCTAGAATCTTTAATGCCCTAAACAGATCAAATTTTCCTAGAAGATATTCCTCCTTGCCTGTGTTATTAATATTTCCATTTCCGGGAAGTGTTTTACATCTGCTTTGCAAAAGGGCAGTCATGCCTCCTTCTCACTTACCATGGCAGGATAAATGTTCCTTTCCCGACAAGCAGTTTGGATGCCTTCCAACCCCCAAGGCTCTGTGCATCAGTCCCTATAGAAATCCTTTCCCTTTCCAGACAAATTGTCATCTCCGGTACAAAATGGGTCTTGCGCTTGCCCTAACTCATACAGCCTTCCCCCATACTCTCTAGCAGTCCAATTCTTCTAGCAAGGAGGTGGAATAAACCCTTTCTGTCTGACCACACCCATCTTCCCCTACACCCCTGCTGGATGAATGTCTCCTCTGTTTCCCTACTTTCATGCCTTTGATCATGTTCTTTCCTGCACCTGAATACCATCTCCATCACTCTCCTTCCCCTCATGTCACCTCAGAGAAAGAGGAACACCAGTTTCATCACAAGGCCAAGTTAGAGTACCGTCTTTCCAAAAGCATGATTGTGGCCATTTGCCTTTCAGAAGAGTCTTAGAAAAACAGCACAAAGTTTCTCCTCCTGTCAGGATTTCCAACTTCAACTAGCACACAGGCTCCAGGCCAGCAGATAGAAGTGGAAAGGGACACAGCATTTTACCAGCTACAAGCTGAACTCAGTGGCAGTCTATTGAAGAAAATTAAAAGGACCGAATTGCATGGAAGGATGTGGGAGAAGGCAGAAAAAAATAAGTAAAACACTGCCTGCAAATAGAAACATGTTTTTAAAATTTCTACAGGTAGAACTGTCAGGTCAGCATATCGACTTTCATGGGCCCTACACATTTTGGGCCTACAGGCCTCCGCCTAAACAATGCCTTTCCATGAGCATGAAAACTGTAAGAAAAATAATTAAACTTTTTTTTCAACCCCAAGTTCATTTTTTTTTCTTTTGATTATAAAAGATATTTAAACAATTTGGTGAGCCTCTAAAGTATTGTGGGTGTCTAGAAATTATGCATAATGGATAGTCAGCCCTTAGACTATATCTTATAATGTAGCATAAAAGTCATGGTTTGTTATAGTGGTTAAGAGTGGTAATCCTAGAGCCAGGCTCTCTGGGTTTGTATCCTGTTTCTGCTCTTCTCTATCTGTGTGACCTCAGGGGAGTTATTTAGTATCTGTCTTTGTGACTCAGTTTCCTCATCTGTGGAATAGGGATAATACTATTGTATAGTTTACTGGGTTATGGTTAAGGTTAAATGGACTAACATGCGCTAAGACCAAAGACTATGAGTACTATATGTGTTAGCTATTGTCATGATTAATTATTGTCAGTGTTAGGTGCTTAATCAACATATGGCTTCGCTGGTGTTTCAGTGGTAAAGAATCTACCAGCAATCCAGGAGACTGCCTGCAATGCAGGAGATGCGGGTTTGATCCCTGGGGTCAGGAAGATCCCCTGGAGAAAGAAATGGCAACCCACTCCAGTATTCTTGCCTGGAGAATCCCATGGACAGAGGAGCCTAATGGGCTACGGTCCACAAGGTCGCAAGAGTAGGACACGAAATATAATCAACATATATTAAATGAAAAAAATGAATACTCTTCTTATGCCAAGATACTATTTTGAGCAGCATCAAGCCACCTTAAAAGAAGGGTTTTGAATCTGGACATGGTTACTTCTATTTTTGAGAAAGAGGAAGAGAAAACGAAACCGTCTGGGAAATGAAACCAACCCTTGATAACATATGACTACATCTTGTTCCACACGCTACTGAAATCCCAAACTGGTTTCAGCTGGAAGCATTTACGAGGCCATCTAGCCTAGTGCTTGAAAGAGTGAAAAGAATCTTCTTCTGTAACAGGCTCCTTGATCAATTTCTGGAACATGGAGTTGAACCTTTCATCAAGCATCTCACTTCACTATGAATTAGATCAAGTCTGAGAATGTTCTTCCTCACACGCTAACTAAAATATTGCCTCCTTGCAACTTTCATTCATTGACCTTCCTCTTTGAAGGTACTTAGAACAGGTCATTCTTTTTCAGACAGCAAGCTCCCAAGTATCTTTAGATGGAATTCAAGTCTTCTTTTGTCTTTTTTTTTTTGCAGCTCAGGGTAGTATCCATTCTTTTCATCAATCCTCTAGGGCCCATGTTACCAAACTGATCTTTCTCCCCAAAGCATAATCTAATGCCATTTTTAATTCTTGGCTCCCCATCATGAACATAGTACTATAGCTCTACTCTTCAGGAACCCTGAAGCTGTGACCTTCTTTGTTGTGAATTCTAGAAATATAGGCTAAGATCACTTGAGAAGTTTTGATAGTTTCATTGTACTGTTGGTTTATATTAAATTAGTGAGCAACTAAACTCTAGGTTCCTGTTACGTAAAAAAAAATGATCAAACCAGGTTTTCTCCATTTTTTACTTTCACGGTTCCTTTTATAAACCCTATTGGAGAGCTTTGCCTTATTATGACTACTTCACATCTTACTACGTTTAACTCAGTTTCTTAGCCTACTCAATCTTGATTTTCTTGTAGCAATCACAATTTTCCCACCCAGCCTTTCACCATATAAAAACTTGGTAAGCATATTTTCTGGGATCTCATCTAAATCATTCACATATATCTTTTTTTTTTTCCAGCTGTACCATAAGGCAGGCATGTGGGATCTTAGTTTGAACCCATGCATCCGGCATTACAAGCACAGAGTCAACCATTGGACCTCCAGGAAGTCCTTTTTCACATGCATTTTATTTAGTGCAGAGTCAGAACACTCACCTAAGAGATTGCCTTTGGGTTGACATATTTTGGGGATATAGTTTCCCAAACAGTTTAACCCTGGACAGTTCCACAGACAGAGGAGCGTTTAAAGAAATCTCCTTCTTTAAAATATAGATTCCCAGGCCCCACCACTCTGAGTCTGTAGGTCCTAAGTGAGTCCTGAGAATTAGTACTTTAAAAAAACAAAACAAAACATAATCATTTCTGTTGTGGCTAGACCTGGGAACCAAATGCTCTTCTTAATCCTAGTGTGGCTTGCAGATCAGCAGCAGTACCTAGAAGCTGGTTGGAAAAACCTTAGACCTATTGAATCAAAATCTACAAGATCCCCAAGTGATTCATAAGGTAAGGTAAGGTAAGGTAAAGTCGCTCAGTCGTGTCCGACTCTTTGCGACCCCGTGGACTGTAATCTACGAAGCTTCTCCGTCCATGGGATTCTCCAGGCAAGAGCACTGGAGTGGATTGCCATTTCCTTCTCCAGGGGATCTTCCCAACCCAGGGATCGAACCTGGGTCTCCCACATTGGAGGCAGATGCTTTAACCTCTGAGCCACCAGGGAAGCCCTAGGCACATTAAAGTTTGAGGAGTGCTACGTAGGTCATTCCCATAAGTTAGCTCTGTAATCACTCGAGAAGAAGGAGAAGGAGAGGAGGAAGGCGGTGGGGGCGGGGAGAAGTTCTGCCTCCTCCATTTATTTTAATGTCTGGACTTGGACAAATTATTTTACCTCCCTCTACTTTTTTTCTGTCAAATGGGCATGGCAGTCATTCCTGTCTCAAAAGGATGCTTAAAGGTTAAGTGAGTTAGTGTGAAGCACTGAGAAAAGTCCCTGCACACAGTAAATTCTCAGTGTATCTATTTTGGGTTAAACTGGGTCCCCCTCCACCTGCAGAAAAAAAATATATATGTATATATTGAAGTCCTGACCCTTGGAAATAGAGTCTTTGCAGATGCAGTCAACCTAAGATGAAATCATTAGGGTGAGCCTTGCTGGTGGCTCAGATGGTGGTAAAGAATCTGCCTGCAATTCAGGAGACCCAGGTTCGATCCCTGGGTTGGGAAGATCTGGAGAAGGCGATGGCAACCCACTCCAGTGTTCTTGCCTAGAGGATTCCATGGACAGAGGAGCCCGGCAGGAGCCAGCTTCTATGGGGTCACAGAGAATCAGACATGACTAAGCAACTAACATTAACTAATTCAATATAATAGGTATCTATTTGAAAAGACCCTGATGCTGGGAAAGATTGAAGGCAGGAGAAGGGGACAACAGAGGATGAGATGGTTGGATGGCATCACCGGCTCGATGGACGTGAGTTTGAGCAAGCTCTGAGAGTTGGTGATGAACAGGGAAGCCTGGCATGCTGCAGTCCATGGGGTTGCAAAGAATTAGACACGACTGAGCGACTGAAGTGATAAGAACAGGAAAATGCCATGTAAAGACATAGGGAGAATGATGTGACAACAGAGGCCAAAATTGGAGTGATGTAGCCTCAAACCAAGGAGCACCAAAGATTGACGGCCACCACCAGAAGCTGGAGAGAGAGGAGGATTCCCTATATGCTCAGAGGGAAACTGGTCTCCAGGAGTTGGTGATGGACAGGGAGGCCTGGCATGCTGCGATTCATGGGGTCGCAAAGAGTCGGACACGACTGAGCGACTGAACTGAGCTGAAGTGAGCCTCAAGCCAAGGAGCACCAAGGATTGACGGCCACCACCAGAACTGTCTCTTATACACATCTACTTTACTGCACTTGGCAAACACCAGGTGTCCGGCCCAGAGGCCCACTATCTCCTACTTCAACTTGAGTGGCCTGCTTCTTTCTCCTTTCCCACACTTTGTGTGTGTGTGTGTGTGTGTGTGTTAGTTGCTCAATCATGTCTGACTCTTTGTGGCCCCATGGACTGTAGCCCTCCAGGCTCCTCTGTTCAGTATTCCAGGCAAGAATATTGGAGTAGGTTGCCATTCCCACACCTTATTCCTACTCTTCTGCCTTAACTTTGCCAAAAAAGAGTGAACCAATGAAACCTTATGTACCCCACCTTTGCATGCTAATAAACAGAACCCCAGGCCCGTGCTCCCTCCCTCCCTCTCTCACTACCCAAGACCTTGTATCACCCTCTAGCATGTCACATACCCTCCAGGACCTGTGACTAATAAATCTCATTCGTCAGAATTCCCTGATGGCTCTACTGAGATGTGGGCTGCAATCATAATAAAAAAAACGAAGAAAAGTAGTCACAACGTTGGCCCTGGTGGTGGGGGTTGGGGTAGTGTCTGGCCGATTTAGAGCCTGCGTTTAGCTGTATGGGCGATCAGTCAGTCAGTCAGTCAGTCATCTCTACATAACAGAGCTCCAGTGAGAACCCTGAACGCTGAGGCTCAGACGAGCTTCTCTGGTTGGCATTTCTCCATGCTCACTGTCACACATCAACACAGGACTGTAAATCCAGCAAGCAGCCGAAGATACAAAATTAGGTGCTAGTCAGGGATGATTCAGGCCCCTCTTCCAGACCTGGAGCCAGGCCACATACCCCTGGGAAGACCCCATAAGTGCCAGTTTCAGAGCTCTTAGGGGCATCAGGGTGACACCACAGGCATAGGGCAGAGGCCAGAGAACAGTCTGCAGAGAAGAAAGTAGATACCTGGCCCAGTGAGTGTCCAGGTCCCAGACTGGAAAGGTGTCCAGTCCCTTTCCAAAGGGACTTGGAAAATTTCAAGCAAGGTGCTTCAAAGGGTAGAAGCCTGAAGAGGCAGGGCTGGGGTGGAGGCCCCACTTACAGCAGTTACCACGACCGAGAAAATGTTTCTTTCAGAAATGCTTACCTTTTGCACTAGTTAAGTTCTAATAGCACCAGTCCCCATCTCCCCCTTGGAATTTCTGTGACCATATGCTAATTAAATTAGAAAGCTGAGTAGAGCAAAAATAGAGATTTTTTAAAGACAGTGCTATAAAATCCTCCTCTAATTCTTTGAGTTGTTAACCTCTAGACAGCTCTCAAACTTTCAGCTGTACTAGGGCCTTTCACAGCTGCAAATCCTCTTTCTAGAATCTTTAATGCCCTAAACAGATCAAATTTTCCTAGAAGATATTCCTCCTTGCCTGTGTTATTAATATTTCCATTTCCGGGAAGTGTTTTACATCTGCTTTGCAAAAGGGCAGTCATGCCTCCTTCTCACTTACCATGGCAGGATAAATGTTCCTTTCCCGACAAGCAGTTTGGATGCCTTCCAACCCCCAAGGCTCTGTGCATCAGTCCCTATAGAAATCCTTTCCCTTTCCAGACAAATTGTCATCTCCGGTACAAAATGGGTCTTGCGCTTGCCCTAACTCATACAGCCTTCCCCCATACTCTCTAGCAGTCCAATTCTAGCAAGGAGGTGGAATAAACCCTTTCTGTCTGACCACACCCATCTTCCCCTACACCCCTGCTGGATGAATGTCTCCTCTGTTTCCCTACTTTCATGCCTTTGATCATGTTCTTTCCTGCACCTGAATACCATCTCCATCACTCTCCTTCCCCTCATGTCACCTCAGAGAAAGAGGAACACCAGTTTCATCACAAGGCCAAGTTAGAGTACCGTCTTTCCAAAAGCATGATTGTGGCCATTTGCCTTTCAGAAGAGTCTTAGAAAAACAGCACAAAGTTTCTCCTCCTGTCAGGATTTCCAACTTCAACTAGCACACAGGCTCCAGGCCAGCAGATAGAAGTGGAAAGGGACACAGCATTTTACCAGCTACAAGCTGAACTCAGTGGCAGTCTATTGAAGAAAATTAAAAGGACCGAATTGCATGGAAGGATGTGGGAGAAGGCAGAAAAAAATAAGTAAAACACTGCCTGCAAATAGAAACATGTTTTTAAAATTTCTACAGGTAGAACTGTCAGGTCAGCATATCGACTTTCATGGGCCCTACACATTTTGGGCCTACAGGCCTCCGCCTAAACAATGCCTTTCCATGAGCATGAAAACTGTAAGAAAAATAATTAAACTTTTTTTTCAACCCCAAGTTCATTTTTTTTTCTTTTGATTATAAAAGATATTTAAACAATTTGGTGAGCCTCTAAAGTATTGTGGGTGTCTAGAAATTATGCATAATGGATAGTCAGCCCTTAGACTATATCTTATAATGTAGCATAAAAGTCATGGTTTGTTATAGTGGTTAAGAGTGGTAATCCTAGAGCCAGGCTCTCTGGGTTTGTATCCTGTTTCTGCTCTTCTCTATCTGTGTGACCTCAGGGGAGTTATTTAGTATCTGTCTTTGTGACTCAGTTTCCTCATCTGTGGAATAGGGATAATACTATTGTATAGTTTACTGGGTTATGGTTAAGGTTAAATGGACTAACATGCGCTAAGACCAAAGACTATGAGTACTATATGTGTTAGCTATTGTCATGATTAATTATTGTCAGTTTTAGGTGCTTAATCAACATATGGCTTCGCTGGTGTTTCAGTGGTAAAGAATCTACCAGCAATCCAGGAGACTGCCTGCAATGCAGGAGATGCGGGTTTGATCCCTGGGGTCAGGAAGATCCCCTGGAGAAAGAAATGGCAACCCACTCCAGTATTCTTGCCTGGAGAATCCCATGGACAGAGGAGCCTAATGGGCTACGGTCCACAAGGTCGCAAGAGTAGGACACGAAATATAATCAACATATATTAAATGAAAAAAATGAATACTCTTCTTATGCCAAGATACTATTTTGAGCAGCATCAAGCCACCTTAAAAGAAGGGTTTTGAATCTGGACATGGTTACTTCTATTTTTGAGAAAGAGGAAGAGAAAACGAAACCGTCTGGGAAATGAAACCAACCCTTGATAACATATGACTACATCTTGTTCCACACGCTATTGAAATCCCAAACTGGTTTCAGCTGGAAGCATTTACGAGGCCATCTAGCCTAGTGCTTGAAAGAGTGAAAAGAATCTTCTTCTGTAACAGGCTCCTTGATCAATTTCTGGAACATGGAGTTGAACCTTTCATCAAGCATCTCACTTCACTATGAATTAGATCAAGTCTGAGAATGTTCTTCCTCACACGCTAACTAAAATATTGCCTCCTTGCAACTTTCATTCATTGACCTTCCTCTTTGAAGGTACTTAGAACAGGTCATTCTTTTTCAGACAGCAAGCTCCCAAGTATCTTTAGATGGAATTCAAGTCTTCTTTTGTCTTTTTTTTTTTGCAGCTCAGGGTAGTATCCATTCTTTTCATCAATCCTCTAGGGCCCATGTTACCAAACTGATCTTTCTCCCCAAAGCATAATCTAATGCCATTTTTAATTCTTGGCTCCCCATCATGAACATAGTACTATAGCTCTACTCTTCAGGAACCCTGAAGCTGTGACCTTCTTTGTTGTGAATGCTAGAAATATAGGCTAAGATCACTTGAGAAGTTTTGATAGTTTCATTGTACTGTTGGTTTATATTAAATTAGTGAGCAACTAAACTCTAGGTTCCTGTTACGTAAAAAAAAATGATCAAACCAGGTTTTCTCCATTTTTTACTTTCACGGTTCCTTTTATAAACCCTATTGGAGAGCTTTGCCTTATTATGACTACTTCACATCTTACTATGTTTAACTCAGTTTCTTAGCCTACTCAATCTTGATTTTCTTGTAGCAATCGCAATTTTCCCACCCAGCCTTTCACCATATAAAAACTTGGTAAGCATATTTTCTGGGATCTCATCTAAATCATTCACATATATCTTTTTTTTTTTCCAGCTGTACCATAAGGCAGGCATGTGGGATCTTAGTTTGAACCCATGCATCCGGCATTACAAGCACAGAGTCAACCATTGGACCTCCAGGAAGTCCTTTTTCACATGCATTTTATTTAGTGCAGAGTCAGAACACTCACCTAAGAGATTGCCTTTGGGTTGACATATTTTGGGGATATAGTTTCCCAAACAGTTTAACCCTGGACAGTTCCACAGACAGAGGAGCCTTTAAAGAAATCTCCTTCTTTAAAATATAGATTCCCAGGCCCCACCACTCTGAGTCTGTAGGTCCTAAGTGAGTCCTGAGAATTAGTACTTTAAAAAAACAAAACAAAACATAATCATTTCTGTTGTGGCTAGACCTGGGAACCAAATGCTCTTCTTAATCCTAGTGTGGCTTGCAGATCAGCAGCAGTACCTAGAAGCTGGTTGGAAAAACCTTAGACCTATTGAATCAAAATCTACAAGATCCCCAAGTGATTCATAAGGTAAGGTAAGGTAAGGTAAAGTCGCTCAGTCGTGTCCGACTCTTTGCGACCCCGTGGACTGTAATCTACGAAGCTTCTCCGTCCATGGGATTCTCCAGGCAAGAGCACTGGAGTGGATTGCCATTTCCTTCTCCAGGGGATCTTCCCAACCCAGGGATCGAACCTGGGTCTCCCACATTGGAGGCAGACGCTTTAACCTCTGAGCCACCAGGGAAGCCCTAGGCACATTAAAGTTTGAGGAGTGCTACGTAGGTCATTCCCATAAGTTAGCTCTGTAATCACTCGAGAAGAAGGAGAAGGAGAGGAGGAAGGCGGTGGGGGCGGGGAGAAGTTCTGCCTCCTCCATTTATTTTAATGTCTGGACTTGGACAAATTATTTTACCTCCCTCTACTTTTTTTCTGTCAAATGGGCATGGCAGTCATTCCTGTCTCAAAAGGATGCTTAAAGGTTAAGTGAGTTAGTGTGAAGCACTGAGAAAAGTCCCTGCACACAGTAAATTCTCAGTGTATCTATTTTGGGTTAAACTGGGTCCCCCTCCACCTGCAGAAAAAAAATATATATGTATATATTGAAGTCCTGACCCTTGGAAATAGAGTCTTTGCAGATGCAGTCAACCTAAGATGAAATCATTAGGGTGAGCCTTGCTGGTGGCTCAGATGGTGGTAAAGAATCTGCCTGCAATTCAGGAGACCCAGGTTCGATCCCTGGGTTGGGAAGATCTGGAGAAGGCGATGGCAACCCACTCCAGTGTTCTTGCCTAGAGGATTCCATGGACAGAGGAGCCCGTCAGGAGCCAGCTTCTATGGGGTCACAGAGAATCAGACATGACTAAGCAACTAACATTAACTAATTCAATATAATAGGTATCTATTTGAAAAGACCCTGATGCTGGGAAAGATTGAAGGCAGGAGAAGGGGACAACAGAGGATGAGATGGTTGGATGGCATCACCGGCTCGATGGACGTGAGTTTGAGCAAGCTCTGAGAGTTGGTGATGAACAGGGAAGCCTGGCATGCTGCAGTCCATGGGGTTGCAAAGAATTAGACACGACTGAGCGACTGAAGTGATAAGAACAGGAAAATGCCATGTAAAGACATAGGGAGAATGATGTGACAACAGAGGCCAAAATTGGAGTGATGTAGCCTCAAACCAAGGAGCACCAAAGATTGACGGCCACCACCAGAAGCTGGAGAGAGAGGAGGATTCCCTATATGCTCAGAGGGAAACTGGTCTCCAGGAGTTGGTGATGGACAGGGAGGCCTGGCATGCTGCGATTCATGGGGTCGCAAAGAGTCGGACACGACTGAGCGACTGAACTGAGCTGAAGTGAGCCTCAAGCCAAGGAGCACCAAGGATTGACGGCCACCACCGGAAGCTGGAGAGAGAGGACGATTCCCTGTACGCTCAGAGGGAAACCGGTCCTGTTGCCACTTTGATTTCAGACTCCCATTGTGCAGAACTGAGAGAACAGTGTGAGACCCAGTTTGTGGGACTTTGTTACAAGAGCTTTAGGAAACAAACACCGTGTCTTAGGTGTAGTAATTATAGTTGTTCCTATTATTTTTTGTTATATATTTTTAAACTTTTAAATTTGTATTGGGATATAGCTGGTTAACAAACAATGTTGTGACAGTTTAAAGTGAAGTGCCGGCACTGGGCTGAGCACTGGGGAGACTGTGGTGAACAGTCTCCGCAGAGACTGTGACCTCCGAGGTAATCTAGGGAGAAGTAATCGACTTCTGCCCTCAGGCAGACTATAGCTGGAGCTGTTCCAGGAGTATCGTGATAAGCAGCATGATGCCCTTCTGGGCCTTTGGAGGAGGACCACAGTGGGAGAACAGGGGAAAGGCACTGAGCAGTCTTGAGGGTCCAGAAGGACTTTCAGGGGAGGTGTGATCTCCTCTGGTGGGATCTCCTCTAAGGTCAGGTATAGGCCAGAAGCCTACATGTACTATTCCAGGTGGAGGGACTGTGTTTGAAGACATCTCTGAAATCACATCCCCATTTCTCCCAGTCTTTGGTCTTGTACGTCACCTGGAGATGAGAAAATGAGTTCTTTTTACGTGGCCAAATACCCATACTTTTTCTTCTCCACCTGGAGCATAAATTCCCCTCTTTAGTGCAAGTGCCTTTCACACTTCATTTGAACACTTTGTGGAAAGGGGACTGTGAAATGGTGCTAGAGTGGTTCTGTTATCCCCCTTTGGCCCTCCTGCTTTCTCTCTCTTGTTCCAGCATCATGCTGACATGGTCCTTCTGTCCACTTAATATATGTTCATGCAACCTGCATTCTAGTCTCCCCAGTACTTTCCTGATAAGGGATATTGGTTTGGGGGATTTGTCCTTAATTAAGCATTACATCTTGCCCCTTCTAAGTTTCTGCTGTGCATATTCTTTTAGAAATGTTCCCTTATCAGAAAGCTACCTATGTGGCCACACTTTTTTCTTTAGAACTATGAAGAAAATGGATTTTACTCTCATTGAATTCATTTGCAGCGTTATTTTTAGAACCTTGCCTGCCTGTGGGACAGATTCTCTCTGGGGGCTTCTAGCCCATAGATTCGTATCTGTCTTCTCTATGAACTTTTGAAGTTTTTTTTTTTTTTCCTAAGGTTAGAGACGTGTTTGTTCATTCACTCAGTTAATATTATTGAGCACCTAAACTGTGTAACAGGCACATAGAAACCTGAACAAAATGATCCACATCTTTGTAGAGTTTACAGTCCAGCGAAGATTTGTATCTGATTGGGTCACACATTCGACGGGTGAGGCAGGGGGCGGGGCGCGAGTTGTTTGTTTGCTTTTCAATATTATGAACCCTAAGGTGACAGAGAGTCCCTGTCAGGATCCTAATAGCCAAGAAATACAATAATGAAGAGGTGTCATTGAGGCTAGTCTGTGAACAGGCTTTAAAAAGGATAAGGACTAGGAACAGGATGCCAGTTCCTACTCCCGTGTCAAGGTTAGGGAGAGAGCTGTAGCTGAAGGTCAGTGCCAGCCAGTTGGAACAGTACACCCAGTCCTAACCTGCAGCTTGGCAGGGAGGAGCAAAGGCAGTAACTTCCTATGAAAACTTGGCTAGGCCATGCACTCAGTTTTTGAAGAAACAGCAGTCTTTTTTTTCTTGACTTTTTACTTTATATTGGAGTATAGGCAGTTAACAGTGTCGTGGCGGTTTCAGGTGGACAGCAAAGGGACAGCCATATAAACACATGTATCCATTTTCCCACCAAACTCCCCTCCCATCGAGGCTGCCGCACGACATTGAGCGAGTTTCCTGCGCTGCACAGTAGATCCTTGTTGGCTATGCGTTTTAAGCAGTGTGTACATGTCCACCATAAACTCCCTGACCATTCCTTCCCCCCATTCTTCCTCCTGTCAGCCATCAAGTTCATTCCCTAAGTCTATGAGTCTGTTTCTGGCTAAAACAGCAGTCTTAATGCTGCTATGAAGGTATTGCTTTGCTTAGATGTAATGAACATTTAAATCTGTAGACTCTGAGTAAGCAGATAACTCTCCATAATGTAGATGGGCCTCATCTGAGCCGCTGAAGACTTTGAGAGTGAAGAAGACTGAGATGCCTAAAGGAAGAAGGATTCTGCCTCCAGACTGCCCTCAGACTCCAGATTGTAACAGCTCTTCTCTAGGTCTCCTGCCCGCTGGCCTGCCCTGTAGATTTTGTACTTGCTGGCCCCCACAATTACGTGAGGCTCTCTCTCCATATTTATGGGGATATATATATATGTATATGCATATATTTACACATACGTACACATAAACAGGACTTCCCAGGTGGCTCAGTGGGAAAGAATCTGCCTGCCAATGCAGGAGACATGGCTTCAGTTTCTGGGTCGGGAAGATCCCCTGGAGAAGGAAAATGGCAACCCACTCCAGAATTCTTGCCTGGAGAATCCCATGGAGGTCACAAAAGAGTCAGACACGACTTAGCGATGAAATAACATACATATATACATATATAAACATACATGTATACATATATGGAACTATACACACATATTAATACATATAATTACATATTTGCACACGTGGTTATGTCTCTCTGGAGAACCTAAATAACACAATACCTAACTGCTCCCGCTCCCTTTGGTTTCCCACCAGTGTTGTCAAACACAGCAAGTGAGCCTGTGGATGCTGTCCACAGAGGTTAACCTCCTGGGGCACAGAGTGGGGTGGAGAGGGTGGTTCTGGAGGGGCAAATCAAGATTGTCAAGACAGCTACTTCCCCACAGAAAGGTTTTCAAAGTACAGATCTGGCCGTGCAGATGAGGGCTTAAGTGCCTTTCACTGAATGGAGCAAGGCTGAGGCTCCTGGCCCACGTGACGGGCTGCATCTCTTATGACCTCAGCCTCTCCTTTCTCACCAGCCTTGCCTTCTGCCCCTGTACCGCCTTCTGCTTTATGTCTCCATGGCAGTCCCCTGAAGCACTAATAATTCCCTTGCCTGAGCAGGTCTTTCCTGCTGCTCTGCCTCTCTGTACTCACCACTCTATCTGCCTGGGCTGCCCTTTGCCTGCATCCGCTAGCAACGTCTTGCTTATCCTACCAAATCTAGCTCACGTGTCACATGCCTTGTGAAATCTGTGAAGTCTGTCCTGGTTTGCTTGGTCCCGGAATTCCCCGGGCTCTCCTCTTTGTCACCTCTGTGGGATACACGGCTCCCTGATCGCCCAGAGCTTAGTTATCTATAGAGTGCTCTGCCTTCACCTGCACTGTTTGGTGCCATAAAGACAGTGACGGCTGTGAGCCCTCTCCACATCCAGCCTCCAGCCCACAGCATAGAAACAGCAGAGGTGGTGAGCGCAAGCACCCTGAGAAGAAGTTTTTGGGCTTCTCATTGAGATGTGGACGTGCCCCTCTTTCTGGAACAGTTTCAAATCATAACTCTGGCTTTTTAAAACCTACCTATTCTGAATATACCTGCATTTCTGCACATCTTCCATTCTGAGGCAGCCTAGGAAATGTCCTGCAGATTTCTTCGCTGGCAAGTATCTGATGTCAACCTTACTCATACCAGCTATCCACAGTGTGTAATGAAACACACTGGGCTACATTCTTTGGCTGCTTCTGGCAGCATGAAGTGCATAAAAAGCAATTCAACAGTTGGACAAGGCTCTCTTGATTCATCTCGACCTGAGGTCTCAGCACAGAGTCAAACTGTTCTAAAGCCCTTTTCAAAATGGTTTCGTCAGTTGGATGCTAGAGATTCATTTCATGGAGTTCTGTTAAGGGAAGGATTGCACTCGACACAGAGATATTTCTGTATATGTTGGGAGAGTGTGCAGGGAAAACATAACATATTTATTTAGTTCAATTTTTTAAAATACAAGCCTTATTCATGTTTCCTTGAAATAAAGAATAATGTCCAGTTTCAAATCAGTTTCCAGAATCTCTCTAAGTATAACATGGAATTTCCCACTGCCGGTAAATGCTGAAAGGCTGTATTTCAAGCTGAAGTTCATTACAAACACCACCCCACACATTAAGAATGAACTCTCTTTGATTGCTTAGAAAGACTGTATTAAGAACAGAAGGGCTAAGATAATGACATAATGAAGAAGAATAACTTAATTAGTAAACTTTGTACCATTTCACATGTTTAATGTTAATACTGTTCCACAAACATTTAATTATGTGCATGTAGTAGGCACAAAGCTGGTTGATGAGAGGATGTGTTTCAGGGCAGAGGGGCACATGGCGCCTCGCAGGCAAGTGTAACTTAAACAGAAGGAAGGAAAGATTTGTGGGGAGAAGCTTGGAAAGCTTTGCAGAGGGAGTGACATTTAGGCATTGAAAAACAGTAGTGTTTCAACAAGTAGAGATAGGGGAGAATGTCATTCTAGAAAATAGGAACAACGTGAACCAAGGCATATGGTGAGTCACGTGTAGGGACCCCTCCGTGAAAGGTGGCCATGTCTACAGCATCAAGTGCTTTGGCACAGGTTACTATGGAAAACTAAGTCTTGAAATTCAGCTTTGTAATCACATCTTAAGGGATTTGAATGCCTCTATAAAGAGACAAGAGAAGGCAATGGCAACCCACTCCAGTACTCTTGCCTGGAGAATCCCAGGGACAGAGGAGCCTGTTGGGCTGCCATCAATGGGGTCGCACAGAGTTGGACATGACTGAAGCAACTTAGCAGCAGCCGCAGCATAAAGACACAATAGGGAGCCATGAAAAAGTTTGGGCGAGGACATGGCATGGTTTGATTTGTGCTTGAGATCAGTGGCTCTGGGGATAGGCAGTGTAATGGATGCATTTAAAGAAGGTTAAGTTGTGGAGTTCTCGCGTAGCCTAGTGGTTAGGATTCTGGGCTTTCATTGCCAGGACCCAGGTTCAGTCCTTGGTTGGGGAACTGAGATGCTGCAAGCCTCACAATGTGGCCGAAAAAATAGGATAAGTTGAAGAGCTCTCTTCATGTTTATAACGTTTCTCTTTAATACCTTACTGCTTAGATGTTATAGCATGTTATACATGTTATAACAAGTACAAGTGGTGTATCGACGTCCCTCTTTCTCTCTCGAAAGGCAGGAATTCTGGCACTCAGCTTTCTTTACGGTCCAACAGTCACATCCATACATGATGACTACTGGAAAAGCCAAAGCTTTGAGTAGATGGACCTTTGTTGGCAAGTTAATGTCTCTGCTTTTTAATACACTGTCTAGGTTTGCCATAGCTGTTCCTCCAAGGAGCAAGCGTCTTTTATTTTCATGGCTGCAGTCACCACCTGCAGTGATTTTGGAGCCCAGGGAAATGAAGTCTGTCATGGTTTCCATTGTTTCCCCATCTATTTGCCATGAAGTAGTGAGACCAATGCCAAGCTGAGGTGGTGGGTAAGCTCCATAAAAGAGTTGTGTGCAGGGCAGCTGAAAAGAATCCTAGGCTTAGAGTCAGATTGAAGATCTATTCCTCTGCTTCCATTGGTTCTCTTCTGTATCTTAAGAGTAGGCGTGGGACCCAGGGTAGGCTTAGCCCAAAGCAGCCCTTGAACCAATTCAATCCTTTTCCTGGATTTTTCTGTTGGAGATGTGCAAGGAAGACTTTTCCTTCTCGGTTTGGAAGGAAAAGCACCGTATATAAATCCAGACTTGCTAGCGGCCGCGTTGTTCCCAAGCAGTCGATGTCTTAGAGAATGACAAAAAATTGAGGAAACCTCGTAGCATCTTGGCTTTAAAAAATGCACAGCATGAAAGTTGCGAGTTAAGTCTTATTTGGGACAAAATGAGGACCGCAGCCCAGGAGACAGCACTTCAGATAGCTCTGGGAAACTGCTCCAAAGAGGCACGGGGGAAAGGTCAGTATAGATGTGATTTTGGTGAAGGGGAAGTACATGCAGTCAAGCACACATTTTTTTGTAGAATGTTTCTGCTGGTCTTGTGAATGTTTCTGCTGGTCAGTCACTCAGTTGTGTCTGACTCTTTGTGACCCTATGAACTGTAGCCTGCCAGGCTCCTCTGTCCATGGGATTTTCCAGGTAAGAATGCTGCAGTATTTTGTCATTTCCTCCTCCAGGGGTTGTTCTCAGTTCAAGAATCGAATCCATGTCTCTTGTGTCTCCTGCGTGGCAGGCAGATTCTTTACCACGGAGCCACCTGGGAATCCCCAGCTATTCTTGGTGGTGGTGGTGAAGTCGCTCAGTCGTGTCCGACTCTTTGCGACCCCGTGGACTGTGACCTAGTAGGCTTCTCCATCCATGGGATTCTCCAGGCAAGAATACTGGAGTGGATTGCCATTTCCTTCTCCAGGGGATCTTCCTGACCCAGGGATCGAACCCAGGTCTCCCACATTGGAGGCAGACGCTTTAACGTCTGAGCCACCAGGGAAACTCCCAGCTATTCTTAATAGAGTTTATCTAAAGCTCTTATTTCATTTACATTTTCTTTCCTTAAAAGTTTCTTCACATTGAGCTACTTCCCTTGCTGACAATTTTGCAACAGATATAATAAGATCTTATTTATTAATAGCTTATATTAAACCTAGGCACAATGAAAGTATTACACTGATTATTATGTTGATGACTCTAAGACACGTCTATATTAAGTAGATCAACAAGCTTAAATATTAATACTAAGTACTAATTTAATATTGCATATTTCCCTGAAAAAGTCATTTAGCTTAATTTATCTTGTATTTAGAATTGTTTGGTTTTAATCTGTACCTTTCTTTAGGCCATTTAAATTAAAGCTCATCAACAAATTAACCTCAGCAATTCTATCCAAAGACAGAGAAAGACACATACTGAGACATACATGTATTCAGACAGATACAATGAGAGATTTGCTTAAAGTTTCTGCTGGTCTCATGAAGCTTCTGCTAGTCACAAGGAACAGTAGTCATCATGAAAGATTTTAGTGTTTTTTGAGATATGAGGAAAAACAAGAACCGAGCTCATAAAATCAGCTCCTAAGAATATCTAACTATCTGAAGACCTGTGCGGCCAGTTTTTCCCTGAGCACAGAGTGCCTCATTTCTGCTGTCTACCCTGAACTCCTTCAGGAGGTGTTGAAGGTCAGCAGCTGCAGCAGCATATGATTTAATCCTTGCAGAGACAGATGGCAAGCACCCATGTGTGTGCATGCTAAGTCGCTTCAGTTGTGTCCAACTCTTTGCAGTCCCGTGGACTGTAGCCTGCCAGGCTCCTCTGTCCGTGGGATTTTCCAGACAAGAACACCGGAGTGGGTAGCTATGCCCTATACTGCAGGCAGATTCTTTACCATCTGAGCCACCAGGGAAGCCCAACAACAGTGAGTTGATTTGAGAGGTATTTCTTAGCATCTGCTGGGCCACTGGGGAAGCCCAGCAAGCATCCCTGGCAGGTGCCAACTGGTAGTTGACAGGATCAAGTTTTTAGAGTCTCCCTCAGAACTACCATGCTTCCGAAGGCTCTTTTTGTGATCCTGTGAGTTACCCCAATAGCCCATTCAACAAATAACAACTGTTTATTTTGATTAAGATACTTTGAGTTGTGTGGTCTCCCTTGGAACCAAAATAGACCTGATTTACTTAATAAGCACATTTTTGGACCACTGTGAAAACCCTATGATGCAGAATTAGTGTGAAATTCCCAGTATGGTACCAAGCAATGCTCAGTAAATCTACCAAACTGAACTGAATCAAGTATAATTTGGAATTGCTTTTACATGAATGACATTTCCGGGTTTAAGACTAATGGAAATTTTTATTGTAACCCCCTAGGCTTATTTCTCCAGTGTTCTTGCCTGGAGAATCCCAGGGACACAAGGACAGGGGAGCCCGGTGGGCTGCCGTCTATGGGGTCACACAGAGTCAGACACTTCTGAAGTAACTTAGCATCAGGCTTATTTCACATTTTAAATGTATAGATTAAAAATGATCTGCATCTTACCTCTCAAATTTGAAAATGCTCCAACATATGGAAAACTCATGAAATTTTCAGGTAATTATCCATCTAGCCTCAGAATTGCTAATTATCATAGCCTAGATTATTTATTGCAGTTTACATTAAATAGCTTATTGTAGAACATATTATTAAATTTTTGCTTCCTTTGGAATGTGATTTCAATGATATTCTGTGTGAAATATTTCTGATTCCTATAACTTTGTTTCAATTTTGCTCATTTCGTTTTATTACAAATAATATGTTTCTTCTGCTCATGCGCCATCTGACATCACGATAACTTATACCCTTTTATTTAATTAGATTGTCAGTGAAATTGCTACTGATGATTTCTATAAAGTTGTTCTTTTCTGCAAAAATAATGAGACTCTGTAGGAGAGTTTTAAGAAGTAACATATATCCTTTATCTTCCAGGAGTACTGAACACAGGGCTCTTGCTTCTATGTGATATCCAAAATTTGTTCTTTCAGTACAAGAGTCTATCTTAATGGCTAATGAAATTCTAACATCTAGTCATCATGACCAGAAAAGAAATCTGGCAAACCAGGAAATCATATCCATTTAATCTGCAGCCGTGATCTCTAATGTTAATGTAGGACTGATCTTGGATAAACTCAATTCTGAGAAATATATGTTCAATATCCCTTTTCACGGCTACCTTGAGGCTCAGATGTTAAAGAATCCTCCAGCAGTGCCGAAGACCCAGTTTCAATCCCTGGGTCAGGAAGATTCCCTGGAAAAGGAAATGGGAATGGCAACCCAATCCAGTATTCCTGCCTGGAGAATTCCATAGACAGAGGAGCCTGGCAGGCTATAGTCCAGGAGGTTGCAAAGAGTCAGACACTACTGAGCAACTCACACACACACACACACACACACACACACACACCCCTTTTCAGCCCTGACCTTCCTGGTCTAGAACAGTCAGGGTGGTGACCTGAGGGAAAGTCTAGGACTAGTTCTCCCACCTTGCCACCAAAATGAAATCAGTGGTGGAATACGGGGCTGAAGTATAACTTCAACAAAGGAATCCTGTTTCCACAGACAAAGGCATGGAGGATGCTTTAGCATTTTCAGAAATAACCCTTGGGTTTGTTTCCCACTCCAGAGAAGGCAATGGCACCCTACTCCAGTACTCTTACCTGGAAAATCCCATGGATGGAGGAGCCTGGTGGGCTGCAGTCCATGGGGTCTCTAAGAGTCGGACACGACTGAGCGACTTCACACATTGGAGAAGGAAATGGCAACCCACTCCAGTGTTCTTGCCTGGAGAATCTCAGGGACGGGGGAGCCTGGTGGGCTGCCGTCTATAGACACGACTCAAGTGACTTAGCAGCAGTGGCAAAGACTAATCTCAGATAGTTTTTAGTTTGCTAATGATTCTGTGCCACGTTTTATTTATTATCCAGTTGTTTGGAGCTTTGAATGGCTTTGAACAGATACAACGTCACATACTACGTCAAGGTTCCCGGGTTAAGCTTCCGGTCACCACTCCCCCGGAAGAAAATTTTAGCCAATAGAAACCTGAAATTTGATACATATGGAATTTTAAAACGGAAGAAAATATTTTTATACATAGCATAAAAAAAACAAAAAACCTGAACTCAAAAATAACTTTTTTTTCTTAATTTGAAAGCTGAGGTTTGAGGAAAAGAGGATTAACTAGAGAACACAAAGCAGCTGGTGAGCTGCAAAAGTCTGAAGGACTTTTTGTGTATTTTTAAAGATTTCAAATTTGGTGACTCTTTATTCTAATTCCATGGCTTTCCTTTTTTTTTTTTTTTTTTAAGTCAAAAGTATATCACCAAACTACAGTAAAATACCACTTTGTATTGAGATGACTACAATAAAACAAACAATAACAAATGCCGGCAAGGAGATGGACAGCTGCAACCCTCACTCGTTGTTGCTGTGACTGTAAAAGGGTACAGCCACTTTGGGAAACAGTACGGCATTTCCTCAAATGGTTAGTATAAGAGATATAAGATGGTACAGAAAAATCTAATGAACTTTTTGGCTAACCCAATATATGTTTACTGAATCACTTTGCTGTACAGCAGTAATTAGCACAGCATTGTAAATCAACTATACTCCAGTAAAAAAAAGAAAAAAGTAATAATAAAAAGTGTATCACTAGCAGTATTCCTTGCTATCCCTCTCTTTACTGAGAGTCATATATTATTTTGTTATTTGAAGATTAAGATGAAAGTTAGAGGTAAAAAGAGACAAAAAAGAGGAATGATTAAAAAGCATATGCGCATGTGTCCTTTTGTAATGACAAAGCGATGTTAAGAATTGGAATTAATTGTCCTAAGAGCAGCGTCGGGGCATAAGGACGGCCCTGAGCTCTGCCCACTCACCCTCACTGCAGAACAAAGGACATGTGGAAGCTTAGGTCCCATGTGTCTGCACAGCTAGAAGCAGGCAACTGCTCCTGACTTGGAGAAGATAAAAATTTAAGTGTGGGAAAGAAAGGAATTCAGTATTGGCAGCAGAAGTGAAAAGACAAACCAAGGGAAACTATCAAGCAGTTGCCACTAAGCAATGGAATTCACGAGGAAGTAGAGGTTTAAGGTGAAGAAGCACAGACGCTATGGAAGCACAGACCTAGAAAAGCTGTCAGAAGAATATCAGATTCTCTGGAGCAGGAAACAAAGGACCTCTGATGCCAGTGCACATTTCAAAGAAATTCCAGGAGACATTTGCATCACCCGGCAGACCTCAGATCAGAAGCTCTGAATGTCAGCAAAGTGTCCATTCACCTCAGCCCCCCAAGACACCAATCAACTCCATGCAAACAAGGGCTCCACACACCTTGGGAAGCTGTCTGCCCAGTGTGTCATTGCTGTTCCTGTGACACTGCACCAGGAAACGTGGCCTGGATCAGGCTTCCCTCAGGCTGGGGCTGCTTGTGAAATATAAGCCTTTGCCTGTGGAACTCATCACATTGCACTTGAAGGTGGGTGAGGGAACTTGTAGAACAGTTCATCTCTCTGGGTCTCCTGGAACCTCTCTGCTCACCAAAACTTTGGAACTTTCTTCACCAGTACTCAGGAGTTTTCATCAACTATCATTGCCTCTAACCTGCTGCTGTGCCCTGTGCAAAGTTGGGGATGAATGGAGGTAACCTCAGATATGCAGATGACACCACCTTATGGCAAAATGCAAAGAAGAACTAAAGAGCTTCTTGATGAAAGTGAAACAGGAGAGTGAAAAAGCTGGCTTAAAACTCAACATTCAAAAAATGAAGATCATGGTATCCAGTCCCATCACTTCATGGCAAATAGATGTGGAAACTATGGAAACAGTGAGAGACTTCATTTTCTTAGGCTCCAAATCACTGCAGATGGTGACTGCAGCCATGAAATCAAAAGACGCTTGCTCCTTAGAAGAAAAGATATGGTGAACCTAAACAGCATATTACAAAGCAAAGATATTAGTTTGCCAACAATGGTCCGTCAGTCAAAGCTATGGTTTTTCCAGTAGTCATGTATGGATGTGAGAATTGGAGTATAAAGAAGGCTGAATGCTGAAGAATTGATGCTTTTGAACTGTGGTGTTGGATAAGACTCCAGAGAGTCCCTTGGATTGCAAGGAAATCAAACCAATCAATCCTTAAGGAAATCAGTCCTGAATATTCATTTGAAGGACTGATTCTGAAGCTGAAACTCCAATACTTTGGCCACTTGATGCAAAGAGCTGACTCATTAGAAAAGACCCTGATGCTGAGAAATAGTTTAACAGTAGAGCACATACTGATCTAATGATAGTACATTTATTGAGAGAAGAGTTAGCAGATTAGAATGCAATCCCATTTCTCAGACCATGCTTAGATTAAATCCACAGGTAAAGTACAAAGTAAAGAATGAAAGACTGAAGGCAGGAGGAGAAGGGGACAGCAGAGGATGAGCTGATTGGATGACATCACCGACTCGATGGACATGAGTTTGAGCAAGCTCTGCGAGTTGGTGACGGACAGCCTGGTGTGTTGCAGTCCATGGGGTTGCAAAGAGCTGGACATGACTGAGCGACTGAAACTGAACTGAACTGAACCTGAGCGTTGTGCCTTCTATCAGGAGGTTGCAACTTACAAGTAATATCAAATATTCACACTCTATTGTGGATTCCACAGAGCCAATGGATTCTCACAGAATGCTTTTGTGATCTTTGCCAAGTTCTTTAATTTGTGTTTTACCTGTGGGTTTAATCTAATCATGGTCTGAGAAATGGGATTGCATTCTAATCTGCTAACTCTTCTCTCAATAAATGTACTATTGTTAGATCAGTATGGGCTCTACTGTTAAACTATTTCTCACCCTCATACAAATTATATTCATCAAAGTGAAGCTCTTCCAGCTTCAGCACTGTGTGTGTCACATTGTGTCACTTGTTCATCAATGTTTTTATTCCCTGCTGAATAAAAGCTTTTGAATAGTGGAAGAATATTCACTCAATGTTTTTTTCTTTTTTCTTTCTTTCTTTCTTTTTTTTTTTTTTTTGTTCTATGTACAATGTAACAGCTATAAACATGACTCATTTCAAGTTTAATATTCATTATTAAAATTTTCACTGTTATTATCTTAAATTCAGACTACAAATTGGCAAAATATAGCCTGTATCTTTTTGTATGGACCAAACTAGGAATGGTGTTTGCAATCTCAAATAGTTGAAAATGATCAAGAGAATAATAACATTTTGTGATGTGAAAAATTATATGAGAGTCAGATTTGGGTATATGGAATTACTTTTATTGAAACTCACCCATGGTCATTCATTTATATATTGGCTAAGTCTGCTCTTGACTATAATGGCAGAATGGAGTGATTGCAACAGAGATTGTATGGTCTGCAAATCTAAAATATTCATCCTCTGGTACGTTATTGGAAAAGGTTCCTGATCTCAGCTCTGGAATAAAGCAAGCCTTGACTATAGCATTCATGCATTTCTATAATCAAGTAGACCCACCCTCTTCAGCAGGGATTCCAGCCCAGATGTGTGCTCCCTCTTCACTCAATCACCATGGTCTGAGTGGCTTGAAAGTAATAACATACGTCAGCTCTAATGGCTAGCAATGCATTAGATCACTATCTCTGCTGCTGCTGCTAAGTCACTTCAGTCGTGTCCGACTCTGTGTGACCCCATAGACGGCAGCCCACCAGGCTCCCCCATCCCTGGGATTCTCCAGGCAAGAATACTGGAGTGGGTTGCCATTTCCTTCTCCAATGCATGAAAGAGAAAAGTGAAAATGAGGTCGCTCAGTCTGTCCGACTGTTAGCGACCCCATGGACTGCAGCCCACCAGGCTACTCCGTCCATTGGATTTTCCAGGCAAGAGTACTGGGGTGGGGTGCAGATCTATGAAATTTTAGCATAACTTATTCCTCTTTGCCTGTCGGGCAGATTGCTAGCCCTACATCTGCACTCCTTGTCATTTGATTTGCACTGTCCTTTCAGAAGGACACCCCGTTTTTTCAAAGGTGGGAATTAGAACACTGATTTTTTTTCTTTCTGGAAGAAATATATCATTCTTAGATATTCTGAGTTCTGAACCAAAGATATTTCCATATTTCTAAGTTAAAAACAATGGTATTATTTCAGACTTGCAACATAAACATTGAATCAGTCCATCTTTCTAGAGAATAAACAGATGAATGAAAGCACCCAAAGGACTTGTGAGACCAATAATATTCATTCCATCCCGAAAAGTGACTGGGTGTCCTTCTGAAAGGACAGTGCATTATAAAGTGCAAAGTGGGCTGTAAACAAGATGAGAATCTGGTCCTCCTACCTCAGCTTTCCACCTATATTCACAACTCACTTCTCTGATCACACCAGCATGTGGAATTTTTGTCTCCATTAAGATGAGCCAGCCATGTTGGGAATGTTTTTTGAGCAGAAGCAAAAATAAAATGCTAATAGGTTGAACATGTATGTACTTGCATCATAAAAAAATCTGTGTCTAACAGGAGTTGTGAAACTATATTTAAAATCTTTAAAAGGTATTCTAATAAAAAGCAATTATTTTACCTCATTTGTCACATGACAAGCTCAGTGATGCAGATTTAGGTAAATTCACACTAAATATAAACATTCCCCAAAAGGGTGGAGATATGAAGGTCTCAAACTAATTCGTAGGATTTTTTCCAAGTAAGTATGGAAAAAAAAAATCATTTGTGAAATTCTGTAAACTTTTCCCTGTCCCCACCCGCAAAATACTCTCAAACTTAGTCCTACTTATCCATTCCATTCCTTAACCTATTTGGCCGTAGACACCTTTCTTCATATTAGAATTCTGATGAGAAAGCATTAGCTAAACATATCTATGGTCCAATTATTGGCTTCTTTTACAAATACAAATTCCCAAGGAGTGAAAAAAAAAAAAAAAAAGGGAGGTTGAGTTGTTAAGATTAATTTGTTGTTTTAGGCCCAACGCCCAGTTGGCTAAGTCATGACAATGAAGCTAATGCACATAGCCCTTGACACTATCCTAAGCGCTTTACATATATATTAACTTACTTAACCTTCAGGACAACCTATAAATCTGGTAATATTGCTCTGTTCTTTTTTGTTTAGATGAGGAAATGAGGCACAAAAAGTTAAGTACCTATGCAAATGGCAGAGTCAGGATTCAAACCCAGAGAATCTGACTCCACCACCCACGCTTGTATCAACTACACATGCAGCCCCTCCCGTGCCTGTGCATGAAATACTCTTTTTTAAAAAAATATTAAATAACTGTGCTCATTAACTTGGAGTTATTAGTAGAAAAGTCATTCTGCATAAGTGAAAAGAGGAACCTCAATGGCTTTGAGACTATCAATATATATATTTTTTTATTTAAAAGTTTTAAAAGGTACTGTTTTTTGGTGTGTTTTAAAAAATGTTTTCAAGTACCTACAAGAATGAACTCCCAGTTCCTGTACTATGTTTTCAGACAGAGACTGGCGAGGGAAGAGGCATTCATACTTTGTTTGCTTGTGTCCCTCTGGAGAACTTTAAAAATAACTTGTTCTCTTAAGTTGGTTTCATGAGTCCTTGAAAGTGTGTTCATAATGTCAGTTTGCTTAGCAAACCCTTTACTGAGGATGGTGTTTTTACAGTTATATCTTGAGCCTTGCCCAGGATGAATAGTCAGAAATCTCACATCAGTTGAGCCCAAAGGAAGAAGCTTGACTTCTATAAAAAAAAGCAGGCAGCATAGCCTTGATTGACCAAACTTCTTCCTTGCTAGCTTTCAAGGTATAGAGAATAAACTAAGCATTAGTTTAAAATCACAAATTAACTCTCCTTTCTATTTGTTGTTCAGTCTCATCCGACTCTTTGCATCCCCATGGACTGCAGCATGCCAGGCTTCCCTGTCCTTCACCATCTCCCAGAGTTTGCTCAGACATGTCCATTGAATCGATGATGCCATCCAACCATCTCATCCTCTGTCACACTCTTCTCCCCTGCCCTCAGTCTTTCTCAGCATCGGGATCTCATTCCTATTGGATGGGTCAGAGTTCTTTAAATATATTCCTATAGATTCAACCAAAACCCTGGAAAATAAGAAAAACTCAGCAAACAAGTTATATTCAGGCTTGCCATTGCCTGTTGTGGAAGGGTAGGTGAGTCATCACTTAGTTTTACTCCATAGTGAAAGTAACTTAAAATCCCTGGAACTTCCCCAGCTGACAAGGAGGGAGGAGTTGATGAGGTGGCAACTTTTTGAGCTTGAGTTTGAGATAACCTTGTTGAGTCAGGAGGTTTGCAATGTTTTAGCTGTACAGTGAGACAGAAGCAAGGCTTAGGACTCTCTCTTCTTTCTTTCTTTTTAAAATGAATTTTGTAACTATAATTCATATATCATAAAACACCCATTCAAAGTGTACATTCCCATGGATTTTAGTATATTTGTAGAGTTGTGCAGTACATCCACCACCAAAATCAAATTTAGAATATTTCATTTCTCCTTAAAGAAACTCTGCACTCATTGGCCATCACCCCATAATTCCCTCATCCTCCAGCAGGTAACCAGTAATCTTCTTTTTATCTCTACACATTTCATTATTCTGGATATTTCATGCAAACAGAGTCATACAATATGTGGCCATTTTACTCTGGCTTCTTTCACTTAGCATAACATTTCAAGGTTCATCCAGGTTGCAGCATGTATCAGTACTTCCTTTCTTCTTATGGCTAAATAATATTCCATTATATGAGAAGGGGACGACCGAGGATGGGATGGCTGGATGGCATCACGGACTCGATGGACGTGAGTCTGAGTGAACTCCGGGAGATGGTGATGAACAGGGAGGCCTGGCGAGCTGCGATTCATGGGGTCGCAAAGAGTCAGACACGACTGAACTGAACTGAACTGAACTGAAAAGATCACTTTATTATTTTTAATTAATTAATTTAAGAAATGCTTATTTGCATATTTGGCTGCCCTAGGTCTTTGGTGTGGCATGTAAACTTTTATTGCGATATGTGAAATCTAGATCCCTGAGCAGGGATTGAGCCCAGGCTCCCTGCACTGGGCACAGAATCTTTGCCACTGGACCACCGGACCCTCTTTATCCAGTGCTGATGGACATTTGAGTAGTTTCTACCCTTTGGGCTTTACAGATGACACTCTTGTGGACATTTATATGTGAGTTTTTGTGTGAGCATAGGTTTCCATCTCTCGGGTACATACCCGGAAGTGAAATCGCTAGGTTGTATGCTAACTGTATGCTTAATGATTTAAGGAACTGCCAGACTGTTTTCTGCAGTGGCTGCATTGTTTTACATTCCCACAATGTATGAGGGAATGTAAAACATCTTTCTCCACATCTTTCTCCATGTCCATTGTCCATCTTTTTTATTAGAGCCATGTTGGTGGGTGTGAAGGACTATCTCATTGTAGTTTTGCTTTGCATTTCCATGATGGCAAATGATGTTAAACATTATTTCGTGTCTAATTGGCCATTTGTATGACTTTGAAGAACTTCCTATATTTCACATTGTTTTTTTCTGCTTTGGTTTCCCCTCTCACAGGAAAAGTATTGCAATACATTGCCACTAGCTTTGTTCACCTTGTTACAGAACAAAGTCTCTAGCCAATCATGGGAACAGATTTATTCAGCATATGAATCAGTCAGTGATTATACACATTATCAAAGTATTGATTTTAATAGAGTTCAAGACTTCAATAAAAACTCGAGTAGAGAGCTCAAGGTTCATTGTAAACGGCTTGTCTTAGGTCTCATAGATTCTAATGGCCTATTTTAAATTTCAAGGCATTATTCTAGAATCTATCACTCAGAACAAGGTCCAGTCACAGAATATCAGAGGAAACATTCCAAATAGAAAGATCAATGAAATGGAACGGTCACATCATGTGACTCAAAGCCTTTCAAAACCCAAATCAGGGAAGTAACCATCACAATTTGCCTGAGACAATCCTAATTTTAAATCCTGGGACACCCATTAGTCCTCAGTAGACCCAGTTGGTTAGTTAGCACAGAGCCACCCTCAGTCTCCTAGTTATGTAGGTAATGGAATTATGAAAGAGGACACAGTAAATATCAGAGGCTACGTCTTTTGGCCTTGCTGGCAGCATGGGTTTGAATTCTGGACAAATATTGGCCTGTGAATTTTGGCATGCTACTTCATCTCCACAAGCCTCAGAGAAATTTCAGTGAAATATGCTGGGTCATACCTAATGTGTTTTAGAGTTCAACCATGTTAAGTGTGCAGTTCATATCTTGTCAAAGGTAACTTTGAAAATCCTTCAAATATAAAACCAAGTATAAGTCCATAAAAATACATGGTTTAGTGTGGTCAGTGTTGAAGATAATTTTAATAGATTGCCTAACTCTTCACTGATTACTCTCAATGAATTTCTCCCTTCCTTCTATCTCCACCCTTATACCCAACACCAGGAAAAACGGTTTGACTTTTTGGATCAAACCTTTGCAGTCACTCACACAGCCTTCCTTAAGTTTTCAGACAAGCAGCATTGCCAGTTTTAGGCACAGTTGTATCTGCTTCTGGGCAGATGTTCATTGGGTAGAATAGAAGGACTGTTCCCTGCATTAGTTGAATTCTTTTTTTTGCTCAGGACACACAATAGAATTCTTGCAAGGTAAACGTGTGTATGACGTGACTCCGTGGTGAAGTTTCTAGACCACTCACAGAAAGCTGAGTAAGCTTCAGTAGAAAGACCTCAGACATGTCCAAGAAGAGGTCAAAGCCCCCACCCCCTCCAAATGATTGAGGTGGCAGCTCCTAAGTTCGCCTCCCAAGGAAAGAGTTGTGTGTGAGAGCGCAGAGCCCAGTTCACCACTCTGGAAGTGGTCCCACTTTGATGACTCTCCCACCGCCACTGTTCTGGAAGCTTGCCCAGGTCCGCCCCACCTAGCCTGTCATGTCACATACCGATCCATGATTGGCATGTGTTATGTGCTGGTCTCAGCCTATCCATAACCAGTGGTGTGGCTGGGCCAGCCCTTGTGGTTCTCATTGTGATTGCAAGATGTCTTTTCACAATAACGACTCGGAAACTCTGAAAAAGTAAAGGTTTATTATTTACAGTACCTGGAAATTACACAGCACCCCTGGGGCAACACCCCAAGGCCACAGGCAGGAAGAGAGAGAGGGTGTGTGTGAGGGCCTGGGATTCTGCTTTTACCGGGGTCAAGCGTGAGGGCCTAACGTTTGGAGGGCTCATCCTTTATTCGTGAATTTAGAACATGAGAGTGGAATTTAAATCACATGAAGAGAAAAAACAAATGCCCCAAATAGCTTCCAAAATAACTAAGATCTTCAGAACGAAGGAGCCTCGATAAGGGAGGTGGCACGGCTCTTTATCTACTCGTGACTGGCAATGTGTTTATTCCAGATAGCCATCTTTGAGGCGGCTGCTTCTCTGTGGCAACTGAAGCTTAAGTCAGGTACTTGCTCACAAAAAAGAACCGAAAAACAACCAAACACAGCCATCAGTGTTCACACTCCAACGTGACATGGTCATGCGGTTCAGAAGAGCAGTTGAGTTCAATCTGGTTGGATCTAGAGTATCGGGGTCCACTCTGGTTTCCAGAACTGGAGGTCGATAATGACCTCAGGAAGAATATAATATTCCTCCCCTTATCATCCAACAGGAGTAGGTAGAAACAGTATGAGGACAGAGGTACCATTTGCCAGGAAAACTAGGGGATTCAGAACTTTACCTGGAACTACAAAGTGGTACTTTGCAGTGCCATGCGTGACGTGTTAAGTCGCTTCTGTCGTGTCTGACTCTTTGTGACCCTATGGACTGTAGCCTACCGGGCTCCTCTGTCCATGGGATTCTCCAGGTACATTGGAGTGGGTTGCCATGCCCTCCTCCAGGGGATCTTCCTAATGCAGGGATCAAGCCTGCATCTCATATCTCCTGCACTGGCAGGAAGACTCTTTACCAGTAGGGCCACCTGGGAAGCCCTGCTGATGCCACGGGTTTAGGTTGTTATTCTTATTTGTATTTATTCTTTGGGATGTTCCCCAGTGATGCTTTTTAATAAAAGGCAAACACTTTGCGTCAGCTGAAGCAGAAAGCCCCTATTGATGAGGTAGCGAAAGACCGTAATAACTTAGATGCCCATCAGCAGGGAGTAGTCGAGAGGATTACAGTGTAGTCTTATATTAAAATACTATGCAGTCACTAAAAAGAACAAGGTGGGGCTTCCTTGGTGGTTCAGTGGCTAAGAATCCTCCTGCCAGTGCAGGAGACACGGGTCTGATCTATGTCTGGGAAGATCCCACATGCCGAGGAGCAACTAGGCCCATGAGCCACAACTACTCAGCTACTGAAAGAGGAGCTCACACACTACAACATGAGAAAGTCCGTGCAGCAACGAAGACACAGCACAGGCAAAAATAAATAAATAACATTATATGTTAGAAAAACCCAGCTCATTTCTTTAAAAAATAAAAATAAAAAAGAACAGTCTGAAGCCATCTTCTAATACGGAACTCTCTCTGAGGCATATTAAGTGAACAAAACAAGGAACATGGTGGGTACATGGATCCTACCATTTATGTAAAAAGGAAAGGGGAGCTATGGAGTTAAGTACATATAGATATGCTTATAAATATATATATTGAATATCTCTAGAAAGATACATAAAAAACTATTAGTAGTGGTTGCCTCTGTGATGAGGAATCAAGGGTAGAAGCAGAGTTGCATGTTCTTTTGTACAGCTTGGTTTTTTTGCTTTACATGTGCTTGTATTAAACTTAAAAAAAAAAACACCCCAATAATATAGAAGTCCAATTACAAGAGGAAAAAAAAAACCCTGCATCTTATCTATATGAAAGCAGAATTGTGAGGAATAGAGTTTCTACTGCTCTTTTTTTTTTCTTCTTCTTTTCTGGCAAAAGCGTTTTGTAATCTTTAAGTAAAGCAGTCTATGTTTGAGTTGGGCTAGTTCCCACATACTATTGGAAAAACTTTTCCAACAGTTTTTCAAAGACAAAATGTAAATCAATTAATAATATTGCCTGTATTAGAATTTAGAATTATGATGGTCATGCTCATTTTATATTAATCCAATAGAAATTCTCATTTGATTCTTAGAAAACGAATGTGTGAAGAGGAAAATGATTTCATACAAAACCTTCAAATTTCTATTAGTAGCTAAGATTAAAAATTATTTGAAAAACTGACCGAGCCACAACTTACAATCATAAAAAACATGAGGGCACCCAAAGGATCAGAACTTGGTGAGATTTAAGTTTCTTGGTGGAGAAAAAAGTGACAGTTTACATTGGTCCTTCATTCTACAAGCTTTTTAGTGAGTCCTCATCCAGTTAATCGGAGAAGGCGATGGCAACCCACTCCAGTACTCTTGCCTGGAAAATCCCATGGACGGAGGAGCCTGGTGGGCTGCAGTCCATGGGGTCGCTAAGAGTCGGACACGACTGAGCGACTTCATTTTCACTTTTCATTTTCATGCATTGGAAAAGGAAATGGCAACCCACTCCAGTGTTCTTGCCTGGAGAATCCCAGGGATGGGGGAGCCTGGTGGGCTGCTGTGTGTGGGGTCGCACAGAGTTGGACACGAGTGAAGCGACTTAGCAGCAGCAGCAGCAGCAGCAGCAGCATCCCGTTAATACCAGACAAAATGCAAGGTGCTAAAGGTACAAATGAAAAGAGGAACAGTTATCATTTTTACTTGTTCAGAATTCATTTCTCCTTTTCATGGTGACAGCATCTTGATTTTCCTCTGGGAAACCACTCATTCCCCATTCTTGCTTCGTGTGGTTCCTTCAGGAGAGACTAGCCTACACTGTCCCCCCATGACCACCACCAACTATGGTTTCAGAAGGGATACCTGGCAATTCTAAGCCCCTGGCTATAGTGCTATGTGTGGACCTCAAGAAAAGTAAGCTGGGACTTCTGTGAACTATCAAAAAGATAAAGAACTCCCTACAAAGGAGACTGAAGCTATGAGAATGTGAGGCTGCCGGTAGCCTGACAAGGAGGCCAGCAGAAACACAGGTAGAGCAGAGACAGAGTCCAGGTACCACCGTTTGAATATTAGATCCAGTTACACCTGATGTGGACCTCAAGAAAAGTAAGCTGGGACTTCTGTGAACTATCAAAAAGATAAAGAACTCCCTACAAAGGAGACTGAAGCTATGAGAATGTGAGGCTGCCGGTAGCCTGACAAGGAGGCCAGCAGAAACAAAGGTAGAGCAGAGACAGAGTCCAGGTACCACCGTTTGAATATTAGATCCAGTTACACCTGAACTAGATTTCCCCCTGGACTTTTTAGCGCTAATATTAATTAGTTTCTCCCCTCCTCCTTTTTTTTTTTTCCGCTTAAGTCAGTTTGAGTAATATCTTAATATTTGTCTCTTGAAACCAGAATGTTCCTGGCAAGGAGAGGAACAACAAGACTGTTCCTTCCTCTAAGATGCCCAAGTCCTTCAGGAAGAGGCAGACACCAGGTAATTAAAGGAGAAGTTACTTTGTGATGGGTGGCACCATGACAAAGTATGTACCCAGTGCTCTGGCAACAGCAGAAAGGCACAGAGAATGAAATAATACGTCTCAGATTTGTAAATGGTGTTAGAGTTTATGGAACTAAACTCGTTCCTCTCATTCAAGTAAAGACTCTGAAGCCCAGACTCATCCAATAGATGCAAAGGAGCTAAGACTGCTTCTGAACTGTACTCTAACCTCTGGTGTAAAAGCAATTATTTTAATAGCACTTTTTTCCTAATAGGTAAAAATATGCATACTCATTATAGAAAATTAAGAAAATATAAGAAAAGTCAAAGAATAACATTAAACTCATGCATATTACTCACATCATCCATGGAATTGCTAGATCAAAAAATTCACGTATCTCAAAATTTCACATTTCAACTGTAAGTCAAATAGGTAAATATTTTACGATACAAACTTAACCTTTACTAGAAGGGGCACAAAACTCAAATGAGTTGCACATAAGAAGCTACATGTATTATAATAGTAGAGATTATCAGCCTAAGGAGTGGAGGAGGGAATAATACAATACATTTGCAATATATTGCTGATATGTACGTGCTAAGTCACTTCAATCATGTCTGACTCATTTGCGACCCCATGGACTATAGCCTGCCAGGCTCCTCTGTCTATGGAATTCTCCAAGCAAGAATATTGCATTGGGTTGCCATGCCCTCCTCCAGGGGATCTTCCTGACCCAAGGATCAAGCCTAGGTCTCTTGCATTGCAGGCAGGTTCTTTTCCATCTGAACCACCAGGGAAACCCCGTTGTTCCCTACCTGGCTACAAAGTGGAATCACCCCCAGGTTTAACATAGCCTATTTGGGGCCCCATCCCAGAACTCTGTAGATTTAGAGGGAGAGAGAGAAGTACAGACACCTGATTTTTTTTTTTTTTTTAAGCTTCCAATGTGATTTTAATGATTAGTCAGTGTTGAGAACTCCTGGTAAGGTCTTTTTCCTTCCTCATTAACCTTATAAGACATTTTATTCACTGTAGTGGGATGATCTGTAAGAACATTAGTCAAGGTTATCTCCCCAACATAGCTATTTCTTCTCTTTCTACTTACTTTAAAAATTTCCTATAAAAAAGGTAAAACACCTGGGTGAGTTGGAAGACCCATATCTAAGACAATGATCTGAAGAACATGGCCCCTGGATTAGCAGCATCAGGATCACCTGGAAATTGATTGGAAATGAAACCTACCCTAGACCAGAGGGATATCTCTGGTGGTGAGGGAGGGGCAGCAGTTGGTAATTTCACACAAACCCTCTAGATTTTGAGAACCAGTGATTCTCTTAAAGACAAACTTGGCTACTATGTATAAAATGGATGACTAATGAGAACCTACCGTACAGTACAGGGCACTCAATGCTCTGTGGCGACAGAGGGATAGATGTGTACACATGGCTGATTCACTCTGCTGTCAGCCCAACAGCGTGAGGCTACTATACTCCAAAAAAAAAAAAAAAGACAAGCTTTGAAAACTACCAGTGCCTGAGACCCATCCCCAGATTTTGGTTTAATGAGGTGTGTGGTTTCCTCAGATGGTTATATTAGTAATACACAGTGAAGTCTGAGAACGCTTGGGGCTTGAAAAGAGCTTCCCCTATTCAGAACAGGATCTTCTTTCTAAAGTAAAAGTGAGAGAAAAAAAAAAAAATTGTGTATGGTGGGAGGGGTGGGGTGGATTTAATGAAGGAAAGAAGATGTTTTAAGAATAAGGAGATTTCAAGGTTCAAAACCAAGTTTGTTTCAGTAGTGCATATAATAATTTGGGCCAATGTTTATTTTTTATTATAATGAGACTGTTGCCCCATTTATCGTTACGAGACTATGATTACCCTTATGATTATAGCTATATTTTTAGTATTTGATGATTGAAAATATTATATGAAGATCAAGAAATGAATTTGATAACATTGTGTATTTTATTCTTTACTGCAACACCTAAAGACATTTGAAAAATAGAAATATATACATAGAATATTACGTTTTAAGAAAATGCTTAGCATTCATATGAAATTTCTTATAATACTTTCAGGACACCTGAGGCTCATAAGTTGGTGACTGTTAAGGATATTTATACTTTTATGTAAAAGAGATGGAAAGAATGGGAGATTATATTGATGTTTTTATTGCTTACCTTCCTATGATGTGAATGCCCAAATTTATAAATCCTTCCAGAGGATTTGTGACCCACTAATAAATTATGCTTAACATATTATATTCCAATCGTTTGCAAATTCAGTTCAGTTCAGTTCAGTCACTTAGTCGGGTCCGACTCTTTGCGACCCCATGAATCGCAGCACGTTAGGCCTCCCTGTTCGTCACCAACTCCCGGAGTTCACTCAGACTCACGTCCATTGAGTCAGTGATGCCATCTGGCCATCTGATCCTCTGTCGTCCCCTTCTCCTCCTGCCCCCAGTCCCTCCCAGCATCAGAGTCTTTTCCAATGAGTCAACTCTTCACATGAGGTGGCCAAAGTACTGGAGTTTCAGCTTTAGCATCATTCCTTCCAAAGAAATCCCAGGGCTGATCTCCTTCAGAATTGACTGGTTGGATCTCCTTGCAGTCCAAGGGACTCTCGAGAGTCTTCTCCAACACCACAGTTCAAAAGCATCAATTCTTCAGTACTCGGCCTTCTTCACAGTCCAACTCTCACATCCATACATGACCACAGGAAAAACCATAGCCTTGACTAGATGGACCTTAGTCAGCAAAGTAATGTCTCTGCTTTTGAATATACTATCTAGGTTGGTCATAACTTTTCTTCCAAGGAGTAAGTGTCTTTTAATTTCATGGCTGCAGTCACCATCTGCAGTGATTTTGGAGCCCCCTAAAATAAAGTCTNGAATATACTATCCAGGTTGGTCATAACTTTTCTTCCAAGGAGTAAGCGTCTTCTAATTTCATGGCTGCAATCACCATCTGCAGTGATTTTGGAGCCCCCAAAAATAAAGTCTGACACTGTTTCCACTGTTTCCCCATCTATTTCCCATGAAGTGATGGGACTGGATGCCATGATCTTCATTTTCTGAATGTTGAGCTTTAAGCCAACTTTTTCACTCTCCTCTTTCACTTTCATCAAGGCTTTTTAGTTCCTCTTCACTTTCTGCCATAAGGGTGGTGTCATCTGCATATCTGAGGTGATTGATATTTCTCCCAGCAATCTTGATTCCAGCTTGTGTTTCTTCCAGCCCAGCGTTTCTCATGATGTACTCTGCATATAAGTTAAATAAGCAGGATGACAATATACAGCCTTGTCGTACTCCTTTCCCTATCTGGAACCAGTCTTTTGTTCCATGTCCAGGTCTAACTGTTGCTTCCTGACCTGCATACAGATTTCTCAAGAGGCAGGTCAGGTGGTCTGGTATTCCCATCTCTTTCAGAATTCTCCACAGTTTATTGTTTGAATCACTATGTTGTACATCTGAGATTTACATAATATTGTACATCTATTACACCTTGACTTAAAAAAATACCAATTACTGATAATGGAGAAGTAACAGAACAGTGAAAGCAGGGAGGTCCATAGAGACTTGGGAGAGGAAGAGATGCTACAGGGAACACGAAGGAATAGACTCTGGCAGATTCAAAGTGGTAGATTCACTAGCTATTGTAGCCTCAGAAAGATCAGTTAGCCTCTTGGAACTTCCATGTCTTTATCTATAAAACAGGTATTTTACTTATGTAAGGAGAAGAGGAACCTGGTATTAGGGGGCTAGTTTTATTTTGTGATCAAGAAGAGTTTATTTGGTACACCTCTATTTGATAAGGATCGTTCAAATGAGTGACCAAAGCTTAAATGTAAATAGCACTTGGCAATTTCCAAAGTTTTCTATCTATTATTATATGACAGGGTTTTACTACTCTAGTCAGTGTTTTTCCTACACAGATATAAAGGGATTCCTCTCAATGTTAACTTTACTCATCTACTTTATTTAAGGCCTGAATGAGACTAACACTTTCACTTCCTTACCTCCTCAGTAGGAGGGAGCAGGGGGAGCTATGAAGTGTCCCCTAGAAAACGTTTTCTCTGGTCTTTGAGTAAAGCTTCTAACTTTGGAGTGCTTCTCATGTTATTTTATGGTTTAATCAGTTTTTAGTTAAAATCTACTCATGTTATTTTATGGTTTAATAAGTTTTTAGTTAAAAAATAAGTCCTTATCATCTTTCAGTGTCATTTCTTGAGGCTCATATTCATACCAAAGAATGATATCTTGAAGAAGATAAGAAAGTGAGAAGGGGTAAGAAGAAAAATAAAAGAGAAAAAAAACATACCTCTCCGAGCCCTTCTAGTGCCCTGAGTGCAACGAGGGCTCCGACCCCAAAATCTGCAGCGAGGGGAGTGAACAGGGTGAAGATAGCTGTAGCGAAGATCCCGAATCCTAGCAGCAGCTTCCCCCCACTTCTGCTGGCAACATATCCTCCTGGAATTTGCGTGATGATGTAGCCATAAAAAAAAGACCCGAGAATCCATCCTTGAGTTTCTGCATCCCACTGGTACTTTTTACCCTATAAAGAATAGGAAAAAAAACCAAAAAGTCTTTTACGGTTAAGTAACATTCCATCGTGTTCATGTACCACAGCTTTATCCATTCATCTGTCAGTGGACTTGGATGTTTCCTCCACGTCTGGCTGCTGTAAATAGCGCTACAAAGAACGCTGGGGTGCACATGTCTTTTAGATTTGTGGTTTTCTCAGGGTGTATGCCCAGTAGTGGGATTGCTGGGTCCTATGGTAGTGTTAGTCCTTTTTTTTTTTTTTTTTTTAAGGAATACTCCACACTCTTCTCCATAATGGCTGGGTCAGTTTACATTCCCACTAACAGTGCCTGAGGTTTCTACCTAGAGCCTGTTATAGAGAGTGAAGTAAGTCAGAAAGAGAAAAACAAGTATTGTATATTAACATATATATATATGGAAATTAGAAAAATAGTACTGATGAAACTAGTAGAGGATGGATTTCTGGACACAGCAGGGGAAAGTGAGGGTGGGAACGAATGGAGAAGGTAGCATTGACATAAATACACACTCGTGTAAAATAAAGTTAGTGGGAAGTCGCTACAGAACACAGGGAGCCCACCCTGGCACTCTGCGATGACCTAGAGCGGGTGGGATGGGGGGAGGTGAGGGAGGCTAGGGATATATATATAATTATGACTGATTTCCATTGTTGTACAGCAGAAACCAACAGAACATTGTAAAGAAAATTTCCACCAAATAAAAAATTTTTTAAAAACCCAGCCTTTTAACATCTTGATAAAATGGCTCCTTTCTCTTATTGGCATGTGAGTACATATAAATGCAATTTTGAACCACTGTTCTTTTTTTTCCTGTTCATTTGTTTTTTGGCTGTGAGGCCTGTGAGATTTTAGTTCCCCGACCAGGGACTGAACCCAGGCCATACCAGTGAAAGCACCAAGTCCTAACCACTGGACTACCAGGAAACTGCCCAGAACCACTGATGGAGGCTGAAGAACACGCAGACTTCCTCTTGGGTGGGTGAGTCAATGTGATACAGACATGCAGTTTCTAGGAGTGAACGGAAAATCACTGAAAGTCATAATGTGCAGGCATGCTTGCTATTTTATAAAACTAGACTATGGGATGAACTGTAGATGTTTTGTGACAAAGAAGACTCAAAAAAGGCAGAGAGTTGATCCAGAAAATTACTGATCAGGATACTTCAGAGGCTAAGCCAGACTTTAGAACTAGGACTGGGTTCAAGGCCAGCTCTGTTACTTATTGGATTTGTAATCTGGGAAGATTAAATGGAAAAGGCACATAAAATAAGGCCTGACACATAGTAAGTAACCACTTAATGTTAGCTACTAGTATGCAAAAATATAATGTCTCCTTATTTCAGAGCATGCACTTAAACAAAGAGAAGAGGGAA
The DNA here is from genome assembly GCA_006410675.1 of Oreotragus oreotragus. NCBI lineage: Eukaryota > Metazoa > Chordata > Mammalia > Artiodactyla > Bovidae > Oreotragus > Oreotragus oreotragus. The sequence goes on from SJYX01020283.1 coordinate 39,522, forward strand.
ATCTCATCTGTAAATGGCAGAGAAGACTCACCTAACATGGGATCTGGCTCCTTGATGAGCACTGAAGATGGATAAAAATATGCTTATAAAAGGACACCAGCCTGTCCCCCCTGTATTGTCTCCATGCAAAATAAAGCATTTAATATGCGTAAAACTCAATTCTGAACAAATGATGAACATGCACTCATCAATCCCACTAGAATACAAGGAGGGCAAAATGATCTAAGTAGCTTAGGTGAGACCTGTTATAGATTTTTGAAAAGAAACTGATGATGAATTCTTATTTTTCACCCTTGTAGTTGAGATTGTTTAAATTCTCCTGCAACAGAGGGCTTCCCTGGTGGATCAGTGGTAAAGAATCAGCCAGACAATGCAGGAGACACATGCTTGATCCCTGACCTATAAAGATCCCGCATAACGTGGAACAACCCAGCCCAAGCACCACAACTATTGAGCCTGTACTCTAGAGTCTGGGGAACTGCAACTCCTGAGCTCACGTGCCACAGCTACTGAAGCCTGTGCACCCTAAAGCCCTTGCTCCGCAATACGAGAAGCCAGTGCAATGAGAAGCCTGCTCACCGCAACTAGAGAGGAGCCGCACTTGCTGCAAGGAGAGAAAAGCCCACGCAGCCAAAAATTAACACATAAAACTTTAACAGTTCTCCTGCAACTGGAACCTTTTAAAGAGCACAGCTATTAAATATTGTTCCCATAAAAACTATTTAGCAACATCTAAAACAATCTAATTTCCCAGTATGCCAGACAGGTTTTTCTAAATTCTCTTCAAGGATGGCAGGTTCATGGAGGAAACTCAAAAGTTACTTTTCAAACAGATCAGGGTGCAGCGGCAGCAGCTAACCAGTCACTGGGAAAATACTAAAGAAAATCATTCAGGGTTTACATGAAGAAAGAATCTGTGTTTCTGTAGGACGTACAAATTCAATGTTTTTCAGTATGTTTACCTTGAAGTATTTCACGATTAAGATCATCTGCTTGAAAAAACAGCACTCACCGTTTGGTTGTGAAGAACTTTTATGGGAGCAGAATGCTCTGCACACTCGTAGGACGTTCTGTTATCTTTGGCAGTTGTGTTTGAATCCACCATGTCCACTAGTGCAACACTCAGATTCACCCGTAATGAATAGAGAACGAAGAAACCAAAAAAGGACAAAAATGCTAGGTTGTAACGAGCAGAGCAGCACACTGGAGCTGAAATAAAGACTTGGGGTAAAACTTCCATGAACAGAGTAACTTAGAGCATATTGTCTAAATCATTAAAAAGGTCACTTCTTAGATGTACACAAGTTAGTAAATTACGAATATTTTTCTGAGAATACTATCAGATGAAGTATACCTACAAGCGTGTATCAAGGAGAATTTGTTCTGGATCTGTAGCTTTGATAAACATTTAACACATGAGAACCTGAACTGTAAGATGGTTTCTTAAAACATGGAGGCATCGGTTTTATTAACTTTGCTCAGAAAAATCTGCATTCTGGAGTCAAAACTGGAGCTGACAATCCCTGTCAGCTGACAAGATATGAGAAAGGTAAAGGAGTTTAATGGCATTGGTATTGCTGAAAAACCATCTGCAACATGGCCAAAAGTCCTTGAGTATTCAGCATACCATGTACATTACTAACTATGGGTCAGTAGTCATCTCTCATCATAAACATATCTCAGCATAAAACACTTTCTGCTAAGGCCAGGGCATGAACCCCCTGCCCCTCTCTCTGCCCCCCACATACCACGATCGATTTCTTACCTTGAAAACCATCCTCAGAGGCTGGGTTTGAATTAGAAGCCATGATTAATACTTAAGCCTTTCTTGAACTATATGTATTTAAGAATCCAGAAGCAAACTTGTAGAATCTATGACAGTTGCAGCCCGTGACAGTTGCTCAGTTGGTCTTGCTTAAAGGGCCCGTGGTAAAAAGCACAGTAAGAGAATGTACCCCACACACACACACAAAAGGAAAGGCGGAGTGGGTGGGAGAAACCTGTTAAAGGAAGATCATATGACAGGAGGAATTTGACCTATTTTTTTCCCTCTAATTATAGGTGTATGCACCTACTGTCTCTGTTTTTCTTCTTTTATTGAGTGGCAGAACTGGAGGAGAGATAAGAATTCAGGAAGCTGACAATGACAAAGTGGAGAATTCAGGGTTTTATACCATAAGTCCGGCCAACACTGAGTATTTTTAAAGATATGGAAATCTATTTCAATCACTAACGACAAGTTAAATACATGCATACATTTATATATACATAAAAGCATATATGTGTGCTTTTATTTGGCAGTGATAGATTAGCATTGTATGCGGATATATAAATACAGTACATACATACACACACACATATGCCTGTTGTTCCCTACTCAGGAATCCTGGTATATTCATTGACCTAGCTTTGCACAAGGATATATTTTTCAGAGTACAATTGTCTTGGTTCAGATTCAGATTCAATTCAGATTGAAGCCTTAATGAAGACAGCACAACTGCATTTAGGTGTGTGTTAACGTACTGTTATCCAACTCACTCCTCTTTAGCACTCATACACTTAACACCTGCTATCAATTTTAGCTTTGTGAAAGACTGACATCTTTTAACAGAGAATTTTTCATTTGGCATTCTTGATTTCTTTCTCAAGAGCAGAGCTGGTGTTCGAACTGTGGCACTACCTGCCACAGTCCAATCCAGACCTGTGGAAACTATAAAGTTGCACTTACACTGCCTCTGTCACCTGAATCTAGATACTCTTGCTCTCCACCCCAAGCAAATTGGCAGCTGTTTAGTTAAGGACAGTCTGCAAACTACAAGGCATGCTTTTTTTTTTTTTAAATTAAGCCTTTTATTTTGTATTGGGGTATAGCCCGAGAGAAGGCAGTGGCACCCCACTCCAGTACTCTTGCCTGGAAAATCCTATGGATGGAGGAGCTTTGTAGGCTGCAGTCCATGGGGTCGCTCAGAGTCAGACATGACTGAGCGACTTCACTTTCGCTTTTCACTTTCATGCATTGGAGAAGGAAATGGCAACCCACTCCAGTGTTCTTGCTTGGAGAATCCCAGGACAGGGGAGCCTGGTGGGCTGCCGTCTATGGGGTCACACAGAGTTGGACACGACTGAAGTGATTTAGCAGCAGCAGCAGCAGCAGCATAGCCCGATTAACAATGTTGTTAAAGTTTCAGGTGGACAGCAAAGGGATTTAGCCACACATATACAGGTATCCATTTTCCCCCAAACTCCCCCGCCATCCAAGCTGCCACATAATATTGAGCAGGGTTCCCTGCGCTATATATTAGGTCCTTGTTGGTTATCCATTTTAAACATAGCAGTGTGTACATGTCCATCCCAAACTCCCTGACTATCCCTTCCCCCATCCTTGGTGCCAAAAGCTTGGGAAGTAGAGAAAAGGCGAGTAAAATGATTTTAAATTACCAGTGCAATTACTTGAAAATCTGACCTAGTAGTTATGGATCAGGCAATTTTAACTTTGGGAGGCACATTCAATAATCAGAAAAGAAAATGCCAACACAGAAGTCACAAAGTGACTATATGACTATGAGGTTTTAAGAAATATTACCAAAAAATGGCTCCTAGTTTTAAAAAAAATGGTTGTTGATTAGAAATCAGTTGGAAAGATTTTATTTCAAGAAAGAATGACAAGAAAAAAGGAACGTATGGTGACAGAGCAAAATGTACCCATGAATGTGGCCAGTGTGTGAAACTGGTCCAAGAAAAGTGCACTTGCATGACAATGAGGGAGATTGGGCGCCCGCCACACAGAAATCAAATTCAAAGTAAAACCATGCTTGCATAACGAGCGGAGCACCCATCAAAACAAACAGCAGCTTCTAAAAGATGGCTTCAGCTTAGGAATGTGAAGTAGGTGTAGTTGAAAGAACACAAGCTGATTTAGATCAAAGCAGACCTGCTGATCGAAGGCGATGGCACCCCACCCCAGCACTCCTGCCTGAAGAATCCCATGGATGGAGGAGCCTCGTGGGCTGCAGTCCATGGGGTCACTGAGGGTCGGACATGACTGAGCGACTTCACTTTCACTTTGCACTTTCATGCACTGGAGAAGGAAATGGCAACCCACTCCAGTGTTTTTGCCTGGAGAATCCCAGGGATGGGGGAGCCTGGTGGGCTGCCGTCTATGGGGTTGCACAGAGTCGGACACGACTGAAGCAACTTAGCAGCAGCAGACATGCTGATGGAATCTCAGCTCTGAACTTCACTGGCGCTGTGTCTTGGGGAAAGGCAGCTAAGAGTTTCCATCATGAGGTTTCTCAGCTGCTAAATGAGGTGACCGCCATCTACCTCACTGGGTTGTGTGTAGATCAGATGAAGTACTGAAGGGCAAGCAGTAAAAGAGAATTCCTTTCCCATTTACCCTGGAGAAAGTCATACCGATGAGATACAGTGCTACAATACACATATGTGTGTAACACGGGACACAAGAGGGACGTAAACATGCTGTGTGTGGGGTAGGGGATGGTCAAGGAGGACGACTGGGAGAAAGAACACCTACAGTGAATCTTCATCCATAAGCAAGAATCTACGGGCAGGCTAGAGGAGGGAGAGTGATACAAACAAAGGCAGGGCGAGCACAGTGTGGAAACAAGAAGAGTGAGCAGAACAGGGGCAGGAAGCCATCTGGCCCTGGGCTTTTGTTTGTTGAAAGAGTTCTGATCACAGTTAGATGTCTACTGATAGATGAATGAATATTGAAGATGTGGTCCATATATCCAATGGAATATTAGTCATAAAAGGGAATGAATTTCAGTCAGTTGTAGGGAGGTGGCTGAACCTAGAACCTGTTATACAGAGTAAAGTAAGTCTTGGGCTCCAAAATTACCACAGATGGTGACTGCAGCCATGGAATTAAAACACGCTTGATCCTTGGAAGGAAAGCTATGACAGTCCTCAGTTCAGTTCAGTTCAGTCACTCAGTCGTGTCCAACTCTGCGACCCCATGAATTGCAGCACGCCAGGTACCAAGGAAGGCTTTCTTATCTCTCCTTGCTATTCTTTGGAACTCTGCATTCAAATGGGTATGTCTTTCATTTTCTTCTTTGCCTTTAGATTCTCTTCTTTTCTCAGCTTTGTTAGGCCTCCTCAGACAACTGTTTTGCCTTTTTGCGTTTCTTTTTCTTGGGGATGGTCTTTATCACTGCCTCTTGTACACTGTCATGAAGCTCCATCCATAGTTCTTCATGCACTCTGTCTATCAGATCTAATCCCTTGAATCTATTTGTCACTTCCACTGTATAATCATAAGGGATTTGATTTAGGTCATACCTGAATGGTCTAGTGGTTTCCATACTTTCTTCAATTTCAGTCTTCTTGGGGATGGTCTTTATCACTGCCTCTTGTACACTGTCATGAAGCTCCATCCATAGTTCTTCATGCACTCTGTCTATCAGATCTAATCCCTTAAATCTATTTGTCACTTCCACTGTATAATCATAAGGGATTTGATTTAGGTCATACCTGAATGGTCTAGTGGTTTCCATACTTTCTTCAATTTAAGTCTGAATTTGGCAATAAGGAGTTCATGATCTGAGCCACAGTCAGCTCCCGGTCTTGTTTTTTCTGACTGTATAGAGCTTCTCCATCTTTGGCTGTGACAATATAATCAATCTGATTTCAGTATTGACCATCTGGTGATATCCATGTGTAGAGTCTTCTCTTGTGTTGCTGGAAGAGGGTGTTTGCTATAACCAGTGCATTCTTTTGGCAAAACTCTGTTAGCCTTTGACCTGCTTCATTTTGTACTCCAAGGCCAAATTTTCTTGTTATTCCAGGGATCTCTTGACTTCCTTCTTTTTTCATTCCAGTTCCCTATAATGAAAAAGATATCTTTTATCTTTTATCTTATCTTTTATTTAGTTCTAGAAGGTCTTGTAGGTCTTCATAGAGCCATTCAACTTCAGCTTCATCAGCATTAGTGGTCGGAACATAGACTTGGATTACCATAATATTGAATGGTTTGCCTTGTAAATGAACAGAGATCATTCTGTCATTTTCTGAGATTTCATCCAAGTGCTGCATTTTGGACTCTTTTGTTAACCATGATGGCTACTCCATTTCTTCTAAGGGATTCTTGCCCACCGTAGTAGATATAATGGTCATCTGAGTTAAATTCACCCATTCCAGTCCATTTTAGTTCGCTGATTCCTAGAATGTCGACGTTCACCCTTGCCATCTCTTGTTTGACCACTTCCAATTTGCCTTGATTCATGGACCTNCTAAGGGATTCTTGCCCACCGTAGTAGATATAATGGTCATCTGAGTTAAATTCAGCCATTCTGTCCATTTTAGTTCACTAAAATGCCAATGTTCACTCTTGCCATCTCCTATTTGACCACTTCCAATTTGCCTTGATTCAGGGACCTATCATTCCAAGTTCCTATGCAATATTGCTCTTACAGCATCAGACTTTACTTCCGTCACCAGTCACATCCATAACTGGGTGTTGTTTTTACTTTGGTTCTGTCTCTTCATTCTTTCTGGAGTTATTTCTCCACTGATCTCCAGCAGCATATTGGGCACCTACCGACCTGGGGAGTTCATCTTTTTTCCTTTCCACCATGTTCATGGGGTTCTCAAGGCAAGAATACTGAAGTGGTTTGCATTCCTTTCTCCAGTGGACCACATTTTGTCAGATGAACATGAGTTTGAGCAAACTTGGGAGACAGTGAAGGACAGGAAAGCCTGCTGTGCTTCAGTCCATGGGGTCACAAAGAGCTGGACACGATTTAGTGACTGAACAACAATGACAAGAAATCATGCCAAAACATGGTGAGGTTAAAATAATCAGTCATTCCACGTGCTCATAATTCAGTGAGGCCATCTGGAAAGTTTTTTTAACAATTTTTTCTAGCTAATTAATGAGGTCACTCATGAGGCTACAGTCCATCTGTGGGTTGTGTAGGGCTGGTTGGTCTAGGAATCTGATCAGGGATGGCTCATTTCCCAATTTTATCCTCTAATAGGCTGGCCTACGCTTCCTCACATGGTGACCTCAAAGCAGCAAGAGAGAAAAATAGGAGCTATGAGGCCTCTCGAAGCTTAATATCAGAACTGGCTAGTCATTCTAGAACATTATAGTTGTCAAAGCAAGACTTAAGACCAGCCCAGAGTTAGAACATGATGAAGTAGACTCTGTGTCTTGATGGGAGGAATTATAATGTGTTCATTCTAAATCATTATAGATATTAAATCAATATATGTAGAACAAAGAAAAGGATTAGTAAATGGAGGAAGAGAACAAAGAGAAAAAAAGATGAGAAAATGACAAAGAAGGGGACAAAAGGGAGATAAATAATGTTTTCAGACATATTGAGAGGTAAAATACAGGGAAATATTCAGGGTATAATAAATCAGTGCCCTTAAAGCAGAGAAAAAATAATTAGCAAATTTAAAACAAAGTAATGACCATAACTTTAAAAAACCATTAATTTCAACTATACTTATGACATTCAACCTGTTTCAGTTGTCTAAGGTTATGCAGAAAATTAGCCCAAACTTTGTGGCAACAAGCAACCATCTATTATGCTCACAGATTCTATGTGTCAGGACTTTGTAAGAGCTTGGCTGAGGGGATTTTCTTGGGCATCTATCAATTACAGTCAGATGTCAGTTGGATGAGTTTTCTCAAAACTTGTCTGAGGCCAGAAGCTCCATTTCCAATGTGGCCGACTCTCATGGCTGATAATTGGTACTAGTTGTTGGCCCAGGACCCCATTTCTCCACCAATGCCTCTCCAATGATAGAGAACTCAGGAGAAACCAAACCTGCTAACACCTTGATATTGAACTTCCAGACTCCAGAAGTGTAAGAAGATAAAAATCTGTTGTTGAAGACACTCAGTTTGTGGTATTTTGCTGTAGCAGCTATAGAAAGCTAATGCTCTCTGCAATATTTAAACCAATTTGAAATTAATAAGGAAAGTGGTTGGTTACTTAAACATTAAAATTGGATTCCCTGTTTAGGGATTTAGATTCCTTGTCCAGTAATTAATCTTTTGTTGTTGTTCAGTTGCTAAGTCATGTCTGACTCTTTGCGACCCCATGCTCTGTAGCATACCAGGCTTTCCTGTCCTTCACTATCTCTGAGTTTGCTCAGACTCATGTCTTTTGAGTCAGTGATGCCATCCAGCCATCTCACCCTTTGGGATAAATTTTTTGACACATCTCAATATAGAGATAACTATGGCTAAATTGTAATAGCCAGGGACTTGGATTTGTGTTAATTTTAAATAATCAATATTTGGCAATCTTAGCATTTCATCCAAATTTCTCATATATTTCCATGCCTTGGCTATCATTTTTTTTAAATTTGAGTTTGCTCAGACTCATGTCTTTTGAGTCAGTGATGCCATCCAGCCATCTCACCCTTTGGGATAAATTTTTTGACACATCTCAATATAGAGATAACTATGGCTAAATTGTAATAGCCAGGGACTTGGATTTGTGTTAATTTTAAATAATCAATATTTGGCAATCTTAGCATTTCATCCAAATTTCTCATATATTTCCATGCCTTGGCTATCATTTTTTTTAAATTAAGATATATTTTTCAAAATAGGCTCTTAGAATTTCTGTTTTGAAGTGCGGGTATGCTTTTCAAGCTGTGGCCATTATTGAAACCAGAGTTCTACGACCATCTGAAAAGCTATAACAAAGGGAGGGCAGTTGGGTAGGAAATGCTTTTTCTGGTTGCCAGTGGAGATGGGAAACTGTCAGGCTGTTTCATGTGTGTACAGCCCAGCAGGTGGCCCTGCCTGAAGCTTCTTGTCTTCCAGACAATTGTTTTCAAAGAGAGCAACCTTCTTTTGCAAAAGTCCCCAGACTAGCAGAATTAGGCCCCTTTGATATACCTACTTCCTCTCAGTTGTATTTACCTAAGAAATTTTACGCACAGAAAGGAAAGAATAGAAGAATAGTCAGCTACAAGACAGGAGTACACAGCTGAACGGAGAAGGATTATGGGGCAGTAAAACACTGTTCAAAATATTCAGTGAATAAATAGCATGAGACATTTATCATAAAAATAACACTAACCAAAGAAATAATTCCCTCACTGAAAGCAACCACAATTAACTTTAATATGGCTGTGAGCAATCTGCTAATAAATGATACTTTCGTGATCATAAAACTTTTAAGTTTTGTTGAGTTTTAAAAGAGTGTTCCTTCATAAAGGTANCAGGAGACAGGGATCAAGACCATCCCCATGGAAAAGAAATGCAAAAAAGCAAAATGGCTGTCTGGAGAAGCCTTACAAATAGCACTGAAAAGAAGAGAGGCGAAAAGCAAAGGAGAAAAGAAAAGATATAAGCATCTGAATGCAGAGTTCCATAGAATATCAAGAAGAGATAAGAAAGCCTTCCTCAGTGATCAGTGCAAAGAAATAGAGGCAAACAACAGAATAGGAAAGACTAGAGATCTCTTCAAGAAAATTAGAGATACCAAGGGCTCGATCAAGGACAGAAATGGTATGGACCTAACAGAAGCAGAAGATATTAAGAAGAGGTGGCAAGAATACACAGAAGAACTGTACAAAAAAGATCTTCACGACCAAGATAATCACGATGGTGTGATCACTCACCTTGAGCCAGACATCCTGGAATGTGAAGTCAAATGGGCCTTAGAAAGCATCACTACGAACATAGCTAGTGGAGCTATTTCAAATGCTGAAAGATGATGCTGTGAAAGTGTTGCACTCAATATGCCAGCAAATTAGGAAAACTCAGCAGTAGCCACAGGACTGGAAAAGGTCAGTTTTCGTTCCAATCCCAAAAAAAGGCAATGACAATCCTAGACAGCATACTAAAAGGCAGAGGTGTCACTTTGCCAACAAAAGTCCGTACAGTCAAAGCTATGGTTTTTTCCAGTAGTCACATACAGATAGGAGAGTTGGACCATAAAAACGGCTGAGCACCAAAGAACTGATTCTTTTGAATTGTGGTGCTGGAGAAGACTCTTAAAAAATTTTTACTTATTTTTAATTGGAGGATAATTGCTTTACAATTATTGTGTTGGTTTCTGCTATATATTAACATGAATCCACCATAGGCATCCGTATGTCCCCTTCCTCTTGAACCTCCCTTCCACCTCCCACCATGGACTGCACGGATATCAAACCAGTCAACCCTAAAGGAAATCAACCCTGAATATTCATTGGAAGTGCTGAAGCATCAGTTAGATAGCAAGGGTTGGAGAGCAAAGGTTAGGAAGGGTTAGACAGCATCACTGACTCAGCAGACATGAATCTGAACAAACACTGCAGATAGTGAAGGACAGAGGAGCCTGGTGTGCTGTAGTCCATGGAGTCACAAAGAGTCACACATGACTTAGCGACCGAACAACAAGGTCAGAAAGAGGAAAAAACTATATCATATTTTAACTCATATATATGGAATCTAGAAAAATAGTACTGATGACCCTATTAAAAGGGAAGAAACGGAGATACTGATGTAGGGAACGAACTTATGGACACGATAGGGGAAGGAGAGGGCAGGGTGAATAGAACGACTTGAGAAAACAGCATTGACAGATATACACTACCATGTGGAAAATAGCTAGCTAGTGGGAAACTGCTATATAACAGAGGAAGCCCAGCACGGCATTCTGTAATGACCTAGAGAAGTGGGATAGGAAGCGGGAGTGAGGCTCAAGAGGGAGGGGAGATATATATACATGTATCTATATATATAGATAGATACATATATATATATATATATATATATATATATATATATATATATATAT
>SJYX01020283.1:50396-68780 GCA_006410675.1 Oreotragus oreotragus
TGTTCATCTGTCTATATATACATATATATATATATATATATATATATATATATATATATATATATATATATATATATATATATATGACTGATTCGCGTTGTCGTAATGGCAGAAACCAATACAACATTGTAAAACAGTCATCCTCCAATTAAAAAAAATAAAGTTAAAAATAAATTAATTTTTAAAAAAGGAGTAGGAAACAGCAGATGGCCTGATGGGGCTGGACTATGATGCTGTACTAACTGAGTGGAACACTGGTTTCTTAATTTAATAACAAAAACAATAGGCAATAATTATTGAGCTCAATGTGGTCAGTATCAGTCTAAGCATTTTAGATTATGGTTATAAGGATTAACTGGGGTGGCACATATAAAATATTTAGAACACACATAATATGCTTCAATTACTGTGAGCTGTTATAATTATAATACTTTCTCTGGATATTAGGAATTGAGGTAATTAGGGTTTCCCAGGCGGCTCAGTGGGTAAAGAATCAGCCTGAAGTGCAGGAGACACAGGAGATGTGGGTTCAATCCTTAGGTCAGGAAGATTCCCTGGAGGAGGGCATAGCAACCCACTCCAGTATTCTTGCCTAGAGAATCCCATGGACAGAGGAGCCTGGNAGAATCAGCCTGAAGTGCAGGAGACACAGGAGATGTGGGTTCAATCCTTAGGTCAGGAAGATTCCCTGGAGGAGGGCATAGCAACCCACTCCAGTATTCTTGCCTAGAGAATCCCATGGACAGAGGAGCCTGGAGAGCTACAGTCCATGGGATAGCAAAGAGTTGGACATGACTGAAGCAACTGAGCATGCATGTATGTTAGGGATCCAGGTTATTTCTCATTTTTGAGAAATTAAGATTTGAAAAAAGAAGCTATTGAAGAGAGTAGGGGTGTGAAGTTCCCGGTGAAACAGATAGAATTGCTGAGTGAGTGAACATCCACCCAAAACTGGGGTGAGCAATCTGCCCCTGTGTTTCACCTTGAAGCACAACTTGCCTGAAGCAGATAGCTCACACTGAGATGGATGCGGCGACAAACCAAGAGGGCAAAGGAGTTTAGAGTACAAGCAAGAAAATAAAGTGCTGGAGTATGATTCTGACTCAAGAAGCAAGTAAAATGGAGAGGGCTAAAGCTTTCCAGTACTCATGTATGGATGTGAGAGTTGGACTGTGAAGAAGGCTGAGCGCCAAAGAATTGATGCTTTTGAACTGTGGTGTTGGAGAAGACTCTTGAGAGTCCCTTGGACTACAAGGAGATCCAACCAGTCCATTCTGAAGGAGATCAACCCTGGGATTTCTTTGGAAGGAATGATGCTAAAGCTGAAACTCCAGTACTTTGGCCACCTCATGCGAAGGGCTGACTCATTGGAAAAGACTCTGATGCTGGGAGGGATTGGGGGCAGGAGGAGAAGGGGACGACCGAGGATGAGATGGCTGGATGGCATCACGGACTCGATGGCCATGAGTCTGAGTGAACTCCGGGAGTTGGTGATGGACAGGGAGGCCTGGCGTGCTGCGATTCATGGGGTCCCAAAGAGTCAGACACGACTGAGCGACTGAACTGAACTGAATGCTCAGTGAAAGCAGGAGCTTTTCGGCTGTGTTGTTCACTGCTGTCCACCTTCAATGCCTAGAGCAGTGTCTGCAAGAGTTGGCATACAAATATTTAAGGGGCTTAAAAGTAGAGAGTGTGGCTTCCCCAGTGGCTTGGCCGGTAAAGAACTCACCTGCCAATTCAGGAGACACAGGAGACGCAGGTTTGATCCCCGGGTTGGGAAGATCTCCTGGAGGAGGAAATGGTAACTCACTCCAGTATTCTTGCCTGGAAAATTCCATGGATAGAAGAGCCTGGCGGGCTACAGTCCATGGGGTCACAAAGAGTGAGGCACGACTGAGCGAGCATGAAAAAGTCGAGAGGTCTATCTTTTAAAAAATCATCGGCTTACTTATTTTTGGCTGTTCTGGGTCTTTCACTGCTGCACGTAGGCTTTCTCTAGTTGTGGGGGCTATCCTTCATGTGGTGCATCGGCTTCTCACTGAGGTAGCTCCTTTTGTTGTGGACCACGGGCTCTAGAGAACAGACTCAGTAGTTGTGCAGCACTGGCTTAGGTGCCCCGAGGCACGTGGAATCTTCCTGGAGCAGGAATCTAACCCATGTCCCCTGCCTTGGCAAGCAGAGTCTTACTGGTCCACAAGGGAAGTCCCAAAGGGTGTTTCTTAATGGAAGTTCACAGTTCTACCTATGAAGTTGGTACCTATCTTGACAATAGATAAAACAGACACACCTTCTCTCTACTTCTGGACCCATGTGAAATCTTCCATAAACATAAATGAGGAGTCAGTGGGTGGGAAGTTCAGATGGAAAGAGAGAGAGGTCAAAGTGGAGCAGTTACACAGGCAGGAAGGGAGGAATTCTAGTTGTGGTTAAGGCAGTTATGGGAGCTGGCGAAGTCCAAGGGGTGACTAAGGAGGGAAGGAAGTCGTCAGACACGTTTGAGTCTGAGAACGTGAGGAGATGTGTGTGAGAAGTCACTCGAGATAACAGTGGGGAATTAGAACAGAGAAGATGGACGTGTGTCGGTGGTAAAGCCTGCGATCAGTGAAGCAAAGGGCTGGGCATTGGGCAGAGGAGGAGACCATGCTGGGGAAAGTGGTCCAGCCAAATGGCCCTGAGAATGGAGGGGTGATTGTCTGGGAGCATCAGTGTGGAGCATGAAGTGCCCCCACCAATTGCTGTAAGATAACAGCAGTGAGGAGTGGGAGTGAAGCGCCCAGGAGGCCAGGCTTCTTTTGGAGTAAGGAGGTGCCTGAGGTGAGTGCAGGCTCGTAAAAACCTGAGAATCCCTGGCCTCCATTCGTGGTGGGAGGGTTTGACCCTGGGGACGAGCGGGCCTGGCTGAGGAGCAGGGACGTACTGAGTGGTGGTGAGGGGCTGAGACTGAGGTGGAAAATTCATGGTCAAGGGCACTGACCCATGCAAAGATGATGACTTTCCCTAGAGGAGGGGGCTTGGAGGGGTGAGCCAAGGGGCCAGGGAACTGCATTAAAAAAGAGTTCTTATCTAAATGGCTAAAGTAAGTTTTGCTTCTAAAAAGGGTAAATATTTAACTAATCTTAGCCTGTCTTGGGCTTCCCTGGTGGCTCAGATGGTAAAGATTCTGCCTATGATGCAGGAGAACCAGGTTCAATCTCTGGGTCAGGAAGATCCCCTGGAAAAGGGAGTGGCAACCTACTCCAGTATTCTTGCCTGGAGAATTCCACGGTCAGAGAAGCCTGGCAAGTCCATGGGTTGGACTTGCCAAGACAGTTGGACACGACTGAGCAACTAACACACACACACACACACACACACACACACACACACACACACACACGGCCTGTCTTATGGGCAACCCACTCCTGATAAATCCTTATTTATTTCTAGTTTCCAAATTAATATCCATTTACATGAAAACAAATTCCGTTAAAATGGACGCAGTTAATTTTTTTTTACTGTCAGGCATTGAATATATTAATTTTTAAAATATATGCAACAATATTAAATGTATTTGCCCGGAGAATTTCATGGACGGAGGAGCCTGGCGGGCTGCAGCCCATGGGGTCGCAAAGAGTCGGACACGGCTGAGTGACCAGCACACAACATTAAATGCAGGCCTTGTTTAAATCTATACTCTGGAAGAGAAAGATAAAAACCCGCTAAAGTGGACTCAGCTACTTTAATGTGTTAACACTGATTATCGCAACATGACCCAAGGCCACTTCCCTTTATCCTGCAGTACGGTTGCTATCTACGAGCTCTGCATACCTTATATTTAAGACTGTAATTACCCACAGGTTCTATTTATCTGTACTATACAAAGCTTATATAACTGAACCTTGAATGTAACCATCTGCCTCTTGTCCCAAAAGAATAGGAGAGGCCAAAAATGAAACAACAACAAAATGAAATAAAGCAGAGGATTTATAAGCCATTATAAGCTAGAAAATCAAGTTCCAATAGAGTGTTACATGAAGAATGGGGCTCTTTTTTTTTTTTGGGGTGCCAGCTGCTCTGAGGAATGCAAAATCCAAACAATTTTAATTGATGATAATAATAGTAATGAACATTTATTGTATGCTAAACTCTATTCCAAGCACTTTCTATTAGCTTATTTAATCCTCACAATAGCCCTATGAGTTAGGTATATTATTTTTCTCTGATTTACAGGCACAGAGAGGTTAGGTTAGGTAGTGAAACTAGGATTGGCAGTTAGGCACCCTGCCTCCAGATTCATGTTCTGCTTTTAAAAACAAAGAAATGTCGAAGGAGATCTAAAACTGCCTTTTCCTAACATGAATGAACATATTTTTGGCGCAAACAGTATTCTGAAAGTCCCATTTAATCAAATACAAGACACATTTCATTCATACAAAAATAAACCTTCAACTGGTGAAAAGTGTGAGGAATGGAAATTTTATGTGTGTGCCTAATTCCCTTCTTCCCTCCTATCTAGATAAAGCAGAAAAATCTATACATTCCTGTGGTTTATCAGCATTGAGCCTTCCTTCTCCCCATCACTTAAAAACATTTGGGGGATATATTAATAGTTGATCTGATTTACAAGTTGTGTTATTTCCAAGTGTATAGCAAAGTGAATCTGTTATACATATACATATATCCACTCTTTTTCAGATTCTTTCCCCATATAGGTCATTACAGAGTACTGAGTAGAGTTCCTTGTGCTATACAGTAGGTCCTTATAGTTACCTATTTTATATATAGTAGTGTGTATATGTCAATCTCAGTCGTCCAATTTATGCCTCCCTCATTACGTCTTGGTAACTGTAAATTTGTTTTCTACATCTGCATCTCTATTTCTGTTTTGTAGGTAAGTTCCTTTGTATCCCCCTTTTTTAGATTGCACATATAAGCGATATAATATATTTGTCTTTCTCTACCTGACTTACTTCACTCAGTGTGACAATCTCTAGATTAGAGGAATCAGGCTCCCTGACTTTAGAATACAAAGCTACAGTATTCAAGACAGTATGGTACTGGCAGAAAAACAGAAGTATAGACTTGTGGAGCAGCATAGAAAGTAGAGATAAACCCAGGTACCTACAGTCACGTACTCTGTGACAAAGGAAGCAAGAATCCACAATGGAGAAAGACAGTCTCTTCAATAAGTGGTGCTGGGAAAACCGGACAACTACATGTAGAAGAATGAAATTATTACACTCCTGAACACCACACACACAAATAAATTCAAAATGGACTGAAGGCTTAAATGTAAGACTGGACACTATACAGCTCTTAGAGAAAAACATGGGCCGAACATTCTTTGACATAAATTTCAGCAAGATCTTTTTTGATACACCTCCTAGAGTAAATGGAAATAAAAACCAAAAATAAACAAACGGGGCCTAATTAAACTTAAACTTTCCTTTTGCATGGCAAAGGAAATCATAACCAAAATGAAAAGATAAACCGCAAAATGGGAGAAGAGATCTGGAAATGAAGCAACCAACAAGGAATTCAGTTCAGTTCAGTTGCTCAGTCATGTCCGACTCTTTGAGACCCCATGAATCGCAGCACGCCAGGCCTCCCTGTCCATCACCAACTCCCGGAGTTCACTCAGACTCATGTCTATCGAGTTGGTGATGCCATCCAGCCAAATCATCCTCTGTCGTCCCCTTCTCCTCCTGCTCCCAATCCCTCCCAGCATCAGAGTCTTTTCCAATGAGTCAACTCTTCGCATGAGGTGGCCAAAGTACTGGAGTTTCAGCTTTAGCATCATTCCTTCCAAGGAACACCCAGGGCTGATCTCCTTGGAACACCCAGGGCTGACCTCCTTTGGAATGGACTGGTTGGATCTCCTTGCAGTCCAAGAGACTCTCAAGAGTCTTCTCCAACACCACAGTTCAAAAGCATCAATTCCTTGGCGCTCAGCTTTCTTCACAGTCCAACTCTCACATCCATACATGACCACTGGAAAAACCATAGCCTTGACTAGATGGACCTTTGTTGGCAAAGTAATGTCTCTGCTTTTTAATATGCTATCTAGGTTGGTTATAACAAGGGATTAATCTCCTTTAAAATACACGAACAGCTCATGCAGCTCAGAAAAACAAACAAAAAAAAACAAATAAAAAATTGGCAAAAGACCTAAACAGACATTTCTCTGAAGACATACAGATGACTAAAAAGCACATGAGAAGATGTTTAACATCACTAATTATTAGCAAAATGCAAATCAAAACTACAATGAGGTATCACCTCATACCAGTCAGAATGGCCATCATTGAGGGTGTGGAAAAAATGGAACCCTCCTAGACTGTTGGTGGGAATGCAAATTGATATAGTCACTATGGAGAACAGTATGGAGATTCCTTAAAAAACTAAAAATAGAGCTACCATATGATCCAATATTCCTACTCCTGGGCATATTATCTGGGGAAAATAATAATTCAAAAAGATACATGTACCCTCAGTGTTCATTGCAACACTGTATACAATGTCCAGGACATTCAGGCAACCTAAATATTCATCAACAGAGGAATGGATACAGAAGATGTGATACACATATACAATGAAGTATTACTCAGCCAGAGAAAAGAATGCAATAATGCCATTTGCAGCAACACAATGTCTCCCATCACTTTGGCGTGCATCTCTGAAATCTAGCTGGCTATGTAAAAACAAATGCCTGAAAGGCAATCCAGTCAGGTTAAGGAGAATTCTGTCATATTCTGTCAACCTGAGAGGTTCTTAACACTATAGAAATATACCTTAATTTTAGCTCTCTTAATAAAGAAGCACTAGGTATAAAACAAAACCATGTCCTCTTATCCATGATGGAGTGGTGAACTTTCAAACTTGTGAAGTCAACAAAAATGATTAAGCATTTTGCAAATAGGAATTTCTCAAATGTAACGCAAAGGTGGCAGTGTTGTGACAAGGAAGGAGGATGAGACTAAAATCTAGAACTCTGATTAGACTTTAACACAGCTACAGCAATCTTTGGGAACTTAATCTCTTTGGCTCTTGATTGTTTATATATAAAATGATGCCCACCAGATGGTAGTTTAGTCTCTGAGGTGTTTTAACTGATGTATAACATTATAACTAACATTTTATCAGCTTTTGTTATCTCTTCTGATAAAACTATACACATAGGCGTACAGAAGATACTGCTAATTTCATACATCCAAAACAAACATAAATGGTAAGTAAAACATAAATGCTCTGTCGCGTCGGACTCTTTGTGACCCCTTGGACTGTAGTCCACCAAGCTACTCTGTCCACGGAGGTTTTTCCAGGCAAGAATACTGGAGTGGGTTGCCATGCTCTCCTCTAGTGAATCTTCTCAACCCAGGGATCCAACCTAGGGTTCCCGCATTGTGGGTGGATTCTTTACTGTCTGAGCAAGCCCAAGAATACTGGAGTGGGTAGCCTATCCCTTCTCCAAGGGATCTTCCTGACCCAGGAACCGAACTGGGGTCTCCTNGTGGGTTGCCATGCTCTCCTCTAGTGAATCTTCTCAACCCAGGGATCCAACCTAGGGTTCCCGCATTGTGGGTGGATTCTTTACTGTCTGAGCAAGCCCAAGAATACTGGAGTGGGTAGCCTATCCCTTCTCCAAGGGATCTTCCTGACCCAGGAACCGAACTGGGGTCTCCTGCATGGCAGGCGGATTCTTTACCCACTGGGCTACCAGGGAAGCCCAAGACATATATAAACATACAGAAACAGAGATTTTAAGGTCAGCTGAAGATTTACTCCTTCAGGCACCACTAAAAAGCTAATTCTGGAAGAAAAGTTTTTTTTTTAAGAAAACACCTACAATGTCTGAAATGTGCAAAGTAAACATACAGAACATAATTTAAATAAATATATAACTAATAGTCATCTTGTTTCTCTTATTAGATGTACAGAAGCTAGGACCCAGGCACTACTGAGCGAGATGAGGTAACCCCTGGTGCTTCTTATAAAGCTGTCATACCCATCTTTGTCTTTCCCATTGCTCCTCTCTTGTCCTTGTCATAGCACGCCAGGCACAAAGCTTAAGATATTGTTGACTCATACAACACCCTGTAACTTTTCTCTAAAACCCTTATATTTTAAGTAGCAAAAAGTAACGATGTGTTGTGCTATTTTTATCTTCTTTTCCTCTCTTGTAGGTAATGTATAGAGTAAAAACAAGAGGGGAAATGGTTATAATAAAGACAGCCACCTCAAGGCATGAGGAACAGGGCTAAGATTTAAACAAGCACCCTCAACCCATGAATCAAGGAGGGATTGTTTTCAAATTTCATTTCTATCTCATTCCATTTCCCAAAAGGAATGAAAATTTTCTTTTTTAATCTACTTTATTGAGGTATATTTTACATACAATAAAATGCTCCCATTTCAAGTGTACAATTTGGTGAATTTTGACAGATGTATACATCTGTGATCCCTAGTCAAGATGCAGAAATTTTCCATCACCCCAAAAAGTACCCTAGTGTCTCTGCAGGCAACTCCTTCCTGCCTGTAGTTTCCATGCAATCAATGATCTGCTTCCTGTTATCACAGATTAGTTTTGCTTGTTTAGAACTTCATACTGACCAAAAGATACATTAACATGGTGGTTTCCTTTGTGCCTGGGATTTAGCCATATCACGTATGTCAGTAGTTACTTTTTATCACTGAGTATGTGTGAATATACCCCAATTTGTTTATCCAGTCATTTGTTCATGGATTGATGGATAGGTTGTTTCCAGTTTTTAACTATGGATATTATGAATTAAAGCTGCTATAAACATTGTATGGTACTATGGTCATGCATGTTTAACTTTAAAATATTAATAGACTGCCAGTTTTCCAAAGTACTTGTACCATTTTACACTCTTACCAGCAAAATATGAGTTCTAGTTATTCCATATGTTTGCCAGTATTTGGTATCTTTGGCCATTTTAACTTTAGCTATTTTAGTAAGCATATAATGGCTCACTGCAGTTTTAATCTGCATTTCCTGACAACTACTCTGTTTAACATCTGAGCTAAAATTTGAGTATATATATATTTCCCAATTGCAATAGAATATAGTAGTTTCTAGGGAATATCTTTATGACCGCATTTATTTCTGTATTTCCACACTAGATTATTTCAGAGAAGAGGTTTATAGAAATCTAATTCATATGTCATGAAAAAAGATCAGTTTATGGGACTACGTCCAACTTCCAGATAAAACGCCAGTACGGTACAGTACTTACCCTGAGCGTCCACAAAAATAAGCACCTAGTTGCCCGATGGAGCTATAATATTGCTACCTCTACTGCCACCATCTGGTAATGTTGAAAACAAACTTAAACGGTTATACTGCTCTTGGTCAAGAAAAGTTAAATTTCTAATTCAGCTCTGTTTCTCAAGCATACATCTTTGAAACTACAGAATGCATGCAAAGTGATTTATTCTTTAGTTTTGATTTCTTTTAAAGAAGCATGAGAGCAAAATATTTTAATTTTCCAAAATTCAGGGAAGATGCGTTGTGAAGTATTATATATCCTTTTCTATTTGCTGCAAGGCTTTGGACAAATTACCTTAGCGCGCTCTATGGATAGCCTATCTTAAGCCTATTTGTGGATAGCCTACCCGTTTCCTAACTTATTAGACTGCTACGACTTCATTGTAGACAACTAACTATACGGGGAAAAAAATGTATGCAGTAACTTTTACTGCACAATTTCAAGATATTCGCTGAGTTATCCAATAATTTCCCTCCGCATACGCAACAAAGTTAACACCAGTCCTTTTTTTTTTTTTTTCCTGTCTCCACGCCCAAGGAGCTAGCTACCAGATCACATGCTGGAGGACCAGCAGCTGTGGCAAGCTGGCAGTGACAAGGAGGAAGAGTCCGCGTCTCCGTCCCGCCCTCCAGCCTTCAATTGCAGGTTTCCCCAGGGCGCTTTTTCCCTCGGGGTCCTCCGCTTCGCCCTCTGCCCATTCATTTCAAGGTTCTCTCCCCCAGTTCGTTCTTCCACAGGGTCTCCAGCTCAATACTACGGAAGATCGCCCGGCGCCCTGCGCCCGCGGCGCCCAGCAGGTCCGAGCCCCAGCCCGCCGGCTGCACCTGCGGAGACCCCCGGGGCTGCACCTGCCTAGGTCCTGCCGGAACCTCCGCCCAGCCCCGGCCTCCCGGCGCCGCTCGCCTCCCGGGCCCGGCAGCGGGCTTCTGGGCATCCGAGAAGTCGGAGGCTTGAGGGGGGCCCTCACCGGGCTCCCCGATCTCAGCCCCCGAGGGCTTGAGCGGCTCTGGACACCCTCCACCTTGGGACGGCCACCCGCCCGAAAACCCCCTGGGTCGCGCCGCCACTCACCGGTTTCCGCCCGCGGGGCGCGCTGCAGGAGCGGTGTGCGGTCCGAGCCCTCCTCGCCGTCGCTCGGGGCTAAGTCCGAAACCGGGGACTTCATGATGCCTTCAGGGAGCTACGGCGCAAACCTGCCGCGCGGAAAAGAGAGCTCCAGCCGGACCGCCGAAGCCCCCCGCCCCCGGGCCGAGGCGGCCAGGCTGAGCTGGGCCGCTGGCACCGCCCCCAGTCTGACCCCGCCCCCGGCCACGTCAGTCACAGGCTCCGCCCCCGCCGCCATCTTGAGGCCGGGCCTCTTGGCGGCCGGTGGGGCGGGGACGGCTGGATTGCGGAGGCCTGGCTTGCTGAGGCGCGGCGGACGCCGAGTTGTCGGGCCAGTAAAGCTCAGAGAACAGCGGGGACTGGGAACCCTGAGGCGGAAGACAGGGGATTAAATTGTGCATCATTAAGAAGAGAACTTGGAGTGGATGGCGTGTATATGACGTTCCGTTATAGTAGTAATTTGCCATGAAAGTGAAAGCTGCTCAGTTGTGTCCGACTCTTTGCGACCCCTTGGACTATCCAGTCCATGGAATTTTCCAGGCAAGAATACTGGAGTAGGTAGCCTTTTCCTTCTCCAGGGGGTCTTCCCAACCCAGGGATCGAACCCAGGTCTCCCTCATTGCAGGCGGATTCTTTACCAGCTGAGCCACAAGGGAAAATTGCCATGGATATTAGCAACCCCAGTTCTTTCTGCCCATGACAGCATATTGTCCCTATGATAGCTTTGAAGGTGGAAAACAGGCAATAGATACATTGATTCCTATGTAATTGCCTACTTTGCAGTCAAAATACCCAGTTATCAGCAGTTTCCTATAGTTCACCCTATGCAATCATCTGACTTAGGTTTCTCCAGGTCTAATTCGAACAGGTTTGCTGACTCTAAGGCAGAAGCGCTAGGAAAATGCACTATCTTGCCTTGGGGTGTGTGACCACCGGCAGTAATCCTGGGAACTGGAGATTAATAAAGGTATAGCAGATGACCTTGTAGTGGGAAGAAACTCACAAGCCAACAGTTGAGTCAGCCAGGTCAGGCGCTTGGTGAGGTCCACGTGAGAACAAATGAGAGGGGTCACCTTTGTCCGGAGGGGAGGGTGGCAGTTACTGAAGGAATTCTTAACCTCTGCATGGGTAAAGGCTAGGCAGGTTATCACGTTAAAACTAGGACGAATCAGACCTACTTTCTGAAATTAAGTAGATTTTAAACTCTCTGAGGCTGGTTCTGGCCTGTCAGAATTCTGTAGTGTTAGAAAATTTACAGGTGGCTACACTTTGAATTGCAACGTTATAAAGGATTTGAACCAGAAAGATTCCAACAAAAACTTGAAAGTTTTCAAACCACAAGAGATCCTTTAAAAAAAATACAAAACCCTACCCTTTTTATTTTAAAAGTTTTAAGTTTAAAGAAAAGTTGTGGAGATAATTCAGAGAGTTTTGCATACCATTTGTCTTGTTTGACATATAGCTGATCTCTTAGGTTGGTATGATACATTGATAACTAATTAGCTATTGATAGGTTGTTAATGGGAGTTCATACTTTATATTCAGATTTATTTAGCTTTTACCTAATATTTTTCTGTCCTAGGATTCCATCCAGAATGCCACATTATATTTAATCATTGTATCTCGTGGAACTCCTCTAGACTGAGTTTCTCAGACTTGCCTTGTTTTTGCAGACCTTGAAAGTTTTGTTGAGTACTGGTAGAATTTGTAGAAAGGCTTTCAATTTGGGTTTGTTGGATGCTTTTATTGTAATTAAACTGGAGTTAAGGGTTCTGAAGAAAGACCACAGAGGTAAAGTGCCATTATCATCACATAATTTCAAGAGAATGTGCTGTCAGCATAGCTTATCATTAATGGTTATCACTTAATGGTGGTATTACACTCATCACATGCTTGAGGTGGTGTTTGTCAGGTTTTTCCTTGTGTCAAATTCCTCTTTTCCCCCCTCCCATTCCATCCTTTCTCTCAGTATGTGCAGCCTGAACTTGAGGGGTAGGTACTTTATGCTTTGTCTCTTTGAAGGACAGAATTCTTTTGTATGGGAAATGTGTCTGTTCTCCCCCGTTTGTTTATGTATACATATATTTAAAATTTGACACTCATTTATTTATTAAAATTTTTTACTTTACATTGAAGTATTGTTGATTGACAGTGTTGGGTTAGTTTCACGTGTGCAGCAGAGTGATTCAGTTTTACATGTACATGCATCATTCTTTTTCAAATTCTTTCACCGTTTAAGTTATTCTAGTGTACTGAGAGTTCCCTGTGCTAGACAGTAGGACCTTGTTCATTTTTTTTTCTTTTTAAGCTGCACTGCACTGCTCGTAGAATCTTAGTTTCCCAACCAGGGACTGAACTTGGGCCAAGGCAGTGAAAGTGAGGAATCCTAACTAATCACTGGACTGCTAGGTAACTCCCATGGTTATCTGTTTTAACTATAACAGCGTGTACATGTCAATCCCAGACTCCCAATCTATCCCTCCCCCACCCCCATATATTTGTTTATTCAGTCATTTATTTATATTAATGTGGACTCATGGCTTTTTAGCCTTTGGGTTATAATCCAGTGCTTTGTCATTCATTTCATTGCTCAGATTGTTCCAGCTTTGGTAACTGAGTGCTCCTCTCAATTGGCTCCTGTACCCCTTTTATATGTCCCTGCTGTATATTTTTTGAGCACTACCTTAGTTTCTGGTATTACAAGCTATTGCAGCTCATCCTGAATAGTCTCTGCTCTTGCCATTTCTCCAAGGGCAGTGATATTAGAAACCAAGATGGGTGCTGGGTATACTTCTTGCTGTTGTCACTGATTCCAGGCCCAGAGAAGGTACTTTTGTTTTTGTTTCCTTTTATAGTCTTCCCAAGAGAATATATGTATTTTTAAAGTATAAGGTAACACCTTTTACTTCCTTGTATCTGGCATTCAATTCCTGCTGACTGCCATAAAAGACTGTTGTTAAAGTTATTTATTTATTTTTTGATTGGTAATTCCTTCCTTTACCAGCACTCTAAACCAGTGCTGTTCAATCAAAATATTATGCAAGACATATATGTAATTTAACATTTTCTAGTAGCTAGTAGCTACATTAAAAACTTAAGAAACAAAAAAAGTAAAAAAGAGATGGAATTATTTTATAATATACATTATTTAATAAAATCTATCAAAATTTTTGCAAATTCAATATCTAATCAGTATAAAACACTTAATGAGGGACTTCCCTGGTAGTTCAGTGGTTAAGATTTTGCCTTTCAATGCAGGGGCTGGGGGTTTCTTTAGCTTCCTGGTTAGGAAGCTAAGATTGCACATGACTCCCCACATGACTCTGGACCAAAACATAATACAGAAACAACGTTGTAACAAATTCAGTAAAGACTTTAAAAATGATCCACATAAAAAACAGAAACCACTTAATGAGATATGTTACATCCTTTTTTTTGGTTTTAAATCTTCAAAATGTGGTGTGTATATTACACTTAACAGCACATCTTTATTAAGACTGGTCACATTTCAAATGTTTGATAACCACGTGGCTTGGGCTGCCATTTTGGACAGCACAGTTGTAGGCCCTGTGAGGGCTTATTTTTCCCCCAAATTCTGTCTTTGCATGGAAAAAGAATGTCTTCTGATCAGTGCCTAGTTCAAAAGACTAGCTGTTTTCTTCCTCTATAAAATGGAGATAATAATAGAAACAACTATTATTGTTAAACAACTCATTTTGTTATTATGAGAAATAAATAATGCATGCAAGTCACGGTATAGGATGGGTTGTTGTTTAGTCACTAAGTCATGTCCAGCTCTTTTGCTACCTCATGGGTTGTAGCCCACTAGGCTCCCTGTCCATGGGATTTCCCAGGCAAGAATACTGGAGTGGCTGCCATTTCCTTCTCCAGGGAATCTGCCCCACTCAGAGACTGAACCTGTGGCTCCTGAGCTGGCAGGTGGATTCTTTACTGCCACCAGGGAAGCACTATATGATGGGTAGTAAGTCTCAATGTATGGCAGCTATTGTCATTTTTATTGTTAAATTTGTTTTGGAAAATGAACCTACCCATCTTAGGAACTTGTTATTTATATATTTTGAGATGTAGTTTATTTACAGTGTCATGTTATTTTCTGGTGTACAGCAAAGTGACTCAGTTATACACACACACACACATATATATTCTTTTTATGTTCTTTTCCATTATGGCTTATTACAGGATATTGAGTATAAATACCTGTGCTATACAGTAAGACCTTATTGCTTACCTATTTTATGTATATTAGCTTATATCTGCTAGTCCCAAGCTCCCAGTTTATCCCTCTCCATTCCCTTTCCCCTTTGGTAACCATAAGTTTTTTTTTTTTTTTTCCTATGTCTGGTAGTCTGTTTCTGTTTTATAAATAAGTTCCTTGGTGTCATGTTTTAGATTCCACATATAAGTGATATCATATAACATTTGTCTTTCTCTTTCTAACTTACTTCACTTAGTACGATTATCTCTAGATCTATCCATGTTGTTGAAAATGGCTTTATTTCATTCTTTTTTTTATAGCTGGGTAATATTCCTTTGTATATAGGTACCAAATCTTATTTTTTTAACTTTTTGTTTTGTGTTGGGGTACAGATGATTAACAATGTGATAGTTTCAGGTAAAAGGCAAAGGGGCTCAGCCATACATATACAGGTATCCATTCTCTTCCAAACTTCTCTTCCATCCAGGCTCCCGCATACCACTGAGCAGAGTTCCATGTGCTATATTCAGTAGAGCTTTGTTGGTTATCCATTTTTAATATAGCACTGTGTACATGTCCATCCCAAACTCCCTAACTATCTCTTCCTCCCATCCTCCCTCCCTGGCAACTATTAAGTTTGTTCTCTAAGTCTGTAAGTCTGTTTTATAAATAAGTTCATTTGTATTGTTTCTTTTTAGATTTTACTTACATGGGATTCCTAGGTGGCTCAGTGGGTAAAGATTCCCCCTGCAATGCAGGAGACAAAGGAGATGCAGATTTGATCCTTGGGGTGGGAAGATCCCCTGGAGGAGGCCATGGCAACCCACTCCAGTATTCTTGCCTGGAGAGTCCCATGACAGAGGAGCCTGGCAATCTACAATCCATAGAGTCACCAAGAATCAGACATGACTGAAGCAACTGAGCATGCACACACATATAAGGGATGTCATACAACATTTCTCCTTCCCTGACTTACTTCATTCAGTATAACAATCTCTAGGTCCACCCACATTGCTGCAAATGGCACTATTTCATTCTTTTTAATGGCTGAGTAATATTCCAACGCCAATGGACATTTCGATTGCTTCCATGTCTTGACTCAGAGAAGGCAATGGCACCCCACTCCAGTACTCTTGCCTGGAATATCCCATGGACGGAGGAGCCTGGTGGGCTGCAGTCCATGGGGTCGCTAAGAGTCGGACACGACTGAACGACTTCACTTTCTCTTTTCACTTTCATGCATTGGAGAAGGAAATGGCAACCCACTCCAGTATTCTTGCCTGGAGAATCCCAGGGACAGGGGAGCCTGGTGGGCTGCCGTCTATGGGAGTCGCACAGAGTCGGACACGACTGAGCAACTTCACTTCCATGGGGTCGCTAAGAGTCGGACACGACTGAACGACTTCACTTTCTCTTTTCACTTTCATGCATTGGAGAAGGAAATGGCAACCCACTCCAGTATTCTTGCCTGGAGAATCCCAGGGACAGGGGAGCCTGGTGGGCTGCCGTCTATGGGAGTCGCACAGAGTCGGACACGACTGAGCAACTTCACTTTCTCTTTTCACTTTCATGCATTGGAAAAGGAAATGGCCACCCACCAGTGTTCTTGCCTGGAGAATCCCAGGGACAGGGGAACCTGGTGGGCTGCCATCTATGGGGTCGCACAGAGTCGGACACGACTGAAGTGACTTAGCAGCAGCAGCAGCATGTCTTTACTATTGTTAATAGTGCTGCTGTGAATATTGGGGTGCATGTGTCTTTTAAAATTATGGTTTTCCCCAGATATATTCCCAGGAATGGGATTACTGGGTCATATGGTAGCTCTATTGTTAGTTTTTTAAGGAACCTCCATACTGCATCAATTTACATTCCCACTAACTGCACAGAAACTCCAATTTGATTTTTACTATACCTCTTTCAAAATACAAATCACTTTCTGTGATTTGTGTCATATTTCTGTCCACAATTATATGGATAGTAGCTGACTGTGCAGCTGTTTTAGTTCCTTTCTGTAACTCTTGGTGTCCTAGGAACTGGCATCACGTCTCATTTATCTTTGTGAGCTGAGAAGTTTGTAACTCTGGTTTTCTCACTGTGTTTATCATATTTCACAGTGCTTTGCCATGTTGGCCTTGGTGAAACTACCAAGGTGAAATTTCAAGTAGATATGTGTATATAGGGTGTTAAAAACTCAATGGAGACAGACTAAATTTAGAAATAGTAAAACTGGTAAAGGAATTTTTGGATGAACAATGTCACCCTATAAAATCATCCTTTATCTCAGATTTTCCTCTAACATAATTAATTATAATAATAAATGATGATTATCAAGCTATAATGGTTATTGAGATACTTTATTCAATGTCTTTATTATTATTTTGCCACACTTGACAATTAATCATCTGAGAGTTTATTTCTTTGGGTTAATTTCAGAATTCTTTGTCAGTTTATGGTTTTGAATCTCTAGGATTTTGCAACTATTTTCTTTAAATTGTATCACATTATTATATATTCCACCATTTTGGAACTCTTTTCCTCATAGAATTCTGTAAAGTTCAGTTCCACTGATCATTTTTTTCTCAAATTATCTTTGTAACTTACATAGAGTGTTAGGCCAAATACTTGCCCAGACAACAGATTTTTGCAAAGGAGAGACACTGAAACTTTAGGTAGTACCAATCAGACTGACTTCAAACAATGACCTAATGTAATTATTCAAGGAGGAGTGTTAAAATATTTTAAAAAGATAGGATTTGTAGGAGAATTTCTATTGAGTATAAGGTTTCTCTCTAAGAATATTGATTTTCCTTATAATACTTCTTTTCTGGCATCACAATTCTTGATTTCAAACTTTATTACAAAGCTATAGTACTCAAAACAGTATGGTACTGGCATAAAAATGAAAACATAGACCTACGGAACAGAATTGACAGCCCAGAAATAGACCCCCACTTATAAGATCAACTAATATTTGACAGGGGTGTCCGTAATACTCAATGGGTCAAGGATAGCCATTTCAAAACTGCTGTTGTAAAAACTGGATAACTATATGCAGAAGAGTGAAATTGGACCCCTATCTTACATCATTTACAAAAATTAACTCAAAACGCATTAAAGACTTAAATGTGAGACCTGAAACTAAAACCCCTTAGAAGAGAACATAGGAAAAAAGCTCTTTCACATTGGTCTTGGCAATTATATTTTGGATATGACACCCAAAGTATAAGCAACAACATAAAAAATAAACAGGTGGAGCTACATTAAAGTAAAAAGCTTCTGCACAGCAAAAGATACAGTCAGCAAAATAAAAAGAGTGGGAGAAAACATTTGCAAACAACCTATTTGATAAGGGGTTAATTTCCATAATAAGTAAAAGAACTCATACAACTCAATAGCATAAAACCAAACAGTCTGATTAAAAAATGGGTAAAGGACAGAAATGGTATGGACCTAACAGAAGCAGAAGATATTAAGAAGAGGTGGCAAGAATACACAGAAGAACTGTACAAAAAAGATCTTCACGACCAAGATAATCACGATGGTGTGATCACACCTAGAGCCAGACATCCTGGAATGTGAAGTCAAGTGGGCCTTGGAAAGCATCACTATGAACAAAGCTAGTGGAGGTGATAGAATTCCAGTTGAGCTATTTCAAATCCTGAAAGATGATGCTGTGAAAGTGCTGCACTCAATATGCCAGCAAATTTGGAAAACTCAGCAGTGGCCACAGGACTGGAAAAGGTCAATTTTCATTCCAATCCCAAAGAAAGGCAATGCCAAAGAATGCTCAAACTA
>SJYX01020283.1:70261-92436 GCA_006410675.1 Oreotragus oreotragus
TCAAGGCTGTATATTGTCACCCTGCTTATTTAACGTATATGCAGAGTACATCATGAGAAACGCTGGACTGGAAGAAACACAAGCTGGAATCAAGATTGCCGGGAGAAATATCAATCACCTCAGATATGCAGATGACACCACCCTTATGGCAGAAAGTGAAGAGGAGCTAAAAAGCCTCTTGATGAAAGTGAAAGTGGAGAGTGGAAAAAGTTGGCTTAAAGCTAAACATTTAGAAAACGAAGATCATGGCATCTGGTCCCATCACTTCATGGGAAATAGATGGGGAAACGGTGGAAACTTTATTTTTGGGGGCTCCAAAATCACTGCAGATGGTGACTGCAGCCATGAAATTAAAAGATGCTTACTCCTTGGGAAAAAGTTATGACCAACCTAGATAGTATATTCAAAAGCAGAGATATTACTTTGCCAACAAAAGTCTGTCTAGTCAAGGCTATGGTTTTTCCTGTGGTCATGTATGGATGTGAGAGTTGGACTGTGAAGAAAGCTGAGTGCCGAAGAATTGATGCTTTTGAACTGTGGTGTTGGAGAAGACTCTTGAGAGTCCCATGGACTGCAAGGAGATCCAACCAGTCCATTCTGAAGGAGATCAGTCCTGGAATTTCTTTGGAGGGAATGATGCTGAAGCTGAAACTGCAGTACTTTGGACATCTCATGCGAAGAGTTGACTCATTGGAAAAAGACTCTGATGCTGGGAGGGATTGGGGGCAGGAGGAGAAGGGGACGACCGAGGATGAGATGGCTGGATGGCATCACGGACTCGATGGATGTGAGTCTGAGTGAACTCCGGGAGTTGGTGGTGGACAGGGAGGCCTGGCGTGGTGCGATTCATGGGGTTGCAAAGTCGGACACGACTGAGCGACTGAACTGAACTGAAAGGATTTGAGTTGACTTTTTTCCACAGAAGACATATATAGATACATGGAAAGATGCTCAACATCACTAATTACAGGGAAATGCAAATGAAAATCACTAGATATCACTTCATACCTGTTAGAAAGTCTGTTATCAAAAGGACAAAAGATAACAGATGTTGGCGAAGCTGTTGATGTGAGTGTAAATTGCTGCATCCACTATGGAAAACAGTGTGGAGATTCCTCAAAAAGTTAGAACTAGAAGTACCATATGATCCAGCAATTCCACTTCGGGATATATACATCTTAAGGAAGTCAGGGTCTTAAAGAAAAGTTGCACTCCCATGTTTACTGCAGGGTTATTCACAAAAGCCAAGATATGGAAACAACCTAAGTGTCCATCAACAAATGAATGGATAAAGGAAATACAATGGCATACTATTCAGATATGTAGAAAAGGAAATTTTGCCTTTTGTGAGAACATAGATGGACCTTGAGGACATGCTAGTTGAGACAAGTCAGACAGAGAAAGACAAATATTGTATTTTTTCACTTTTTATTTGAAATTTAAAAGTTGAACTTGGAAATAGAGAGTAGATTGGTGGTTGCCAAGGGCTGGGAGTGGGGTGAGGGAAATGGAGAGTTGTCAGTCAAAGGGTACAAACTCCCAGTTAGAAGATAAATGAGTTCAAGTGATCTAATGTATGTCATGGTGACAGTAACTAACAGTACTGTACTGTATACTCGAAAGTTAAGAGAATAAATCTTAAATGTTATCAATACATACACACAGAGGCCAATAATGTGAGGGGATGGAGATGTTAACTAACCTTGTGAAATCATTTTATAATATATACATGTGTTAAATCATTACACTGTATACCTTAAGCTTACATATATGTCAATTATTTCTACAGCTAAAGCTGGAAAAAATATTTCTCCTTTTCCCTGTTAAAGTATCATCTGCATGTACCTTAATGCTCTCTCTGCATAATACAGGTCTGATACTAGTCCTCCTTTAAAAAACCCTTTAATGCTAACTTATTGCCTAGGTCTTCACATCTTTTGATTGTGTACTACATCAATAAAAATTCTGAATATGGACACAATTTGTGTATTTCTCTTTGTAAATTACACATGAATATATATATATATATATATATATATATACACTCAATGAACACTCAAAATTAAAAAGAAGATGAGAAAATATAAATAGAGATAGATGTTTTGATTTTTCCCTGAATCAGCTTGCATATGCTCTACAGTGAGTGCCCCCCACTTTGGAGACTATTGTTTAGAAGATAAAATCTGAATACTTGGTGAAGAACACAAGACTGTTACTGACGGGCCCCATTTTCCTTCCTCCTTCCGCCACGTCTGCACCCGCTGGGTGCTGTACACATTGGCCTACACATCATGTTTGCTTTGTCTACTTCTATTGTGCATAGCGAGTTCTTATTTGTGGACTAAAATGTCACATTTCTTTCAAGATCTCTTGACCACCTCTCCCTTCTCATGCTCTCGTGTGTGTTATTCATACATTTATATTAACACATTGTGCTATAACTAAGGCTGTTTATAGTGTGTGAGTCATTCCTTGAAGACAGGAACCTTGACTTACTTATCTTCCATTCCAGCTCTAAGCAGACAGAACAACTGAAGAAATATTTATGGAACCTCATATTACGCCGAGGGCCCGACCTGGTTGCGATGAAAGTGTATGGATGAATAAACATGATTTTTGCCTCTAAGGAGTTTATAAATAAAATGTACCTAGAAGAAAATATTTCTTAATTACTGTGCAAGGGAAGTACAAATATTTCTCTAACAACTATGAATTAGAGGATTTTTTAAAATGTATATTTTATAGAGAACCAGTGGTATATGATTAATGTTTTCCAGAGGACAATTGATCATATTTTTAGAAAGGAATTTCAAAAATGAATAGTCTGGACATATTTTCCCATATCCTGTTTCCTTCATGCAGCTACACTGACAGATGTTCTCAGACAGTGATCAAAATGTAAACAAAGTAAGGTAGGTAAATGTGAATAGTTTTTTGTCATGTCTACCTGACAGCATCACTCAATTATTTTTATAGGAGGGTTTAAATTTTCTTAGTGCTTTACAACCTAACATAACAATTGGGTAATTATTGTAATATACCCACAGGTGCGTGGTTATTAAAACCATTTAAAAGAGGGGAACTAATGCATGACAATTGAATGAAGTAAATTGTCCAAGGTCAGTGAGAGGCACTATGGCAATTTAGATTTATTGCCTTTTCTAGAATTCAGAGCCCCTAGGATGGTGGTGCTTCTTCATAATTTTCTTGCTTTACAACACCTCCTTCATTATCTTTGCATCTTAAAACTTTTTGAGTACAATTTTGCTTACTCTTGGAAGTCATTTCAGTGATAGGTGTATAATATGTGAACTTAGTTGTTGACTATTAATTATATGAAATTTTCTTTGTCAGTTTCCTTTCTTTTATTTGCTATATGGATGCTGAAAAAGTAGTCACTTGAAAAAGAGACATAAGTAATTTTGCCTCTGGAAAAATCCTGGAAAAGACTGATATGTAACATTTATTTATTTGTTTAAATATAAATTTATTTATTTTAATTGGAGGTTAATTACTTTACAATATTGTATTGGTTTTGCCATACATCAACATGTATCCGCCACAGGTATACACGTGTTCCCCATCCTGAACCCCCCACCCTCCTCCCTCCCCATACCATCCCTCTGGGTCGTCTCAGTGCACTAGCCCCAAGCATCCAGTATCATGCATCGAACCCGGACTGGTGATTCCTTTCATATATGATATTATACATGTTTCAATGCCATTCTTCCAAATCATCCCACCCTCTCCCTCTCCCACAGAGTCATTTAAATACACTGAAAAATTTAGAAGGTATGTTGTGGTTTTATCTCTTTGACTTTAGAGAATTTAAAATAAATCAATTTTTGCAAATGTAAATTATCAGTGAAGCAGATGGTGAATCAGCTGGGAAAATCACATAAGTACCACAAGAAACAGAATGACCTTCAGAAATAAGCTGAAAGTGCATGTAAAGCAACTTAAAATTGAATGACTCAGGCAGATTAGAAGATTAAGGTTCAAATTTGTTTTTTTAGCTAGTGTGTGAAACCACAGTGCTGTTGAGTCAGCTCCTCCTGATAATCCTTTTTGGTCAGAATTCTCTGCACATATACATTCATATTTTCTGACTAATGAGGATATACTGGATTAGAAATTAATTGTTACTTTAAAGCAGGAAAAATAATCTGAGAAAATGGGATATGGATATTAAAAAGTGGTCAGTTCAGTTCAGTCGCTCAGTCGTGTCTGACTCTTTGTGACCCCAGCGCTCCAGGCCTCCTTGTCTATCACCAACCCCTGGAGTCCACCCAAACCCATGTCCATTGACTAATGATGCTATCCAACCATCTCATCCTCTGTCATCCCCTTCTCCTCCTGCCCTCAATCTTTCCCAGCATCAGGGTCTTTTCAAATGAGTCAGCTCTCCACATCAGGTGGCCAAAGTATTGGAGTTTCGGCTTCAGCATCAGTCCTTCTAATGAACATTCATGACTGATCTCCTTTAGGATGGACTGGTTGGACCTCCTTGCAGTCCAAGGAACTCTCAAGAGTCTTCTCCAACACCACAGTTCAAAAGCATCAATTCTACTGTGCTCAGCTTTCTTTATAGTCCAACTCTCACATCCATACATGACTACTGGAAAAACCATAACCTTGACTAGACAGACCTTGTTGGCAAAGTAATGTCTCTGCTTTTTAATATGTTGTCTAGGTTGGTCATAACTTTCCTTCCAAGGAGTAAGCGTCTTTAAATCATGGCTGCAGTCACCATCTGCAGTGATTTTGGAGCCCAGAAAAATAAAATCATCCACTGTTTCCACTGTTTCCCTATCTATTTGCCATGAAATGATGGGACTGGATGCCATGATCTTAGTTTTCTGAATGCTGAGCTTTAAGCCAACTTTTTCACTCTCTTCTTTCATTTTCATCAAGAGGCTTTTTAGTTCTTCTTTACTTTGTGCCATAAGGGTGGTATGTATCATCTGCATATCTGAGGTTATTGCTATTTCTCCCGGCAATCTTGATTCCAGCTTGTGTTTCTTCCAGCCCAGCCTTTCTCATGATGTACTCTGCATATAAGCTAAAGAAGCAGAGTGACAATATACAGGCTTGATGTACTTCTTTTCCTATTTGGAACCAGTCTGTTGTTCCATGTCCAGTTCTAACTGTTGCTCCCTGACCTGCATACAGATTTCTCAAGAGGCAGGTCAAGTGTTCTGGTATTCCCATCTCTTTCAGAATTTTCCACAGTTTATTGTGATCCACATNCCAACTCTCACATCCATACATGACTACTGGAAAAACCATAACCTTGACTAGACAGACCTTGTTGGCAAAGTAATGTCTCTGCTTTTTAATATGTTGTCTAGGTTGGTCATAACTTTCCTTCCAAGGAGTAAGCGTCTTTAAATCATGGCTGCAGTCACCATCTGCAGTGATTTTGGAGCCCAGAAAAATAAAATCATCCACTGTTTCCACTGTTTCCCTATCTATTTGCCATGAAATGATGGGACTGGATGCCATGATCTTAGTTTTCTGAATGCTGAGCTTTAAGCCAACTTTTTCACTCTCTTCTTTCATTTTCATCAAGAGGCTTTTTAGTTCTTCTTTACTTTGTGCCATAAGGGTGGTATGTATCATCTGCATATCTGAGGTTATTGCTATTTCTCCCGGCAATCTTGATTCCAGCTTGTGTTTCTTCCAGCCCAGCCTTTCTCATGATGTACTCTGCATATAAGCTAAAGAAGCAGAGTGACAATATACAGGCTTGATGTACTTCTTTTCCTATTTGGAACCAGTCTGTTGTTCCATGTCCAGTTCTAACTGTTGCTCCCTGACCTGCATACAGATTTCTCAAGAGGCAGGTCAAGTGTTCTGGTATTCCCATCTCTTTCAGAATTTTCCACAGTTTATTGTGATCCACATAGTTAAAGGCTTTGGCATAGTCAATAAAGCAGAAATAGATGTTTTTCTGGAACTCTCTTGCTTTTTCGATGATCCAGTGGATATCGGCAATTTGATCTCTGGTTCCTCTGCCTTTTCTAAAACCAGCTTGAACATCTGGAAGTTCACAGTTCACATCTTGCAGTAGCCTGGCTTGGAGAATTTTAAGCATTAGTTTACTAGCATGTAAGATGAGTGCAATTGTGTGGTAGTTTGAACATTCTTTGGCATTGCCTTTCTTTGGGACTGGAATGAAAACTGATCTTTTCTAGTCCTGTGGCCACTGCTGAGTTTTCCAAATTTGCTGACATATTGAGTGCAGCACTTTCACAGCATCACCTTTTAGAATTTGAAATAGCTCAACTGGAATTCTATCACCTCCACTAGCTTTGTTCATAGTGATGCTTCCTAAGGTCCACCTGACTTCACATTCCAGGATGTCCAGCTCTAGGTATCCCTATAACCTACCAATGAACACAATAGTACCTTATTTTTCCTTATATAAACTTATATAAAAGTTTATATAAATTCAGTTATATTTAAGATGACACGTGAGTTTGCTACTTTTTAAGAAAAGGGCTATGAATAACCCTTTTATAGAGGAATAGCTGAATTTTCATATTTTAGGTATGTTTTTAACCTCTATCTTCTTTACTGTGGAATTATAGTTTGATGTTTTACAAGTCAAAAATTGATGAATATTTCCTCTTAGGAAACTGACCACATTTTTCCTTTTTTTCTGGTCATTAATTAGTCTGTTGTCTGACTAAATGAAATCCCTTTTTAGTTAATCTGTCTTTTCCTTCTAGTTGCTTTTAGTAACTTGTTTTTGACTCTCTTCTCTTTTGGTTCACTATTATGCATCTAAGTGTGGATTCATTATTTAGCTTGCTTCCAATTTGTTAAGCTTTCTGAATTTGTACATTGAGACATTTACTACCATATATAAAGTAGACAGCTGGTGGGAACTTGCTGTTTAACACAGGGAGTTCAGCTAAGAGCTCTGTGACCACCTAGAGGGGTGATGTGGGGGTGGAATATGTATACTTACGGCTGATATGTTCTATGGCAGAAGTCAATACAACACTGTAAAGCAATTATCCTCCAATTAAAAATCAATTTAAAAAATCAGCAATTCCCAGTATTCATGAAAGACGTAGACTTAGAAATTTAGCTATTTTTTTTTAAATAGGACACATTTATACTTATTTTCTGTACCAGTAATTTAAGTAAAAAGAAAAATGCAGTTATGTTGAGATTATCTTTCTAATTGAATATCTCAGGAAAAAAAATCACAATCTTACAAATCACTAGCTATAATGCTAGTAAGTCAGAATCTTAAATTTAATCCTTTCTATTAAAAAAAAATCATCAGAACTGGTTACATCAATTGATGAAATGATTCCAGTCTCTATCATTAGATCTCTTTTTGTTTAAACAAACAAGCACCAAAGAACAAAAATTCAAACAATAACATCAGCTAAGGCTTCCCTGGTGGCTCAGAGGTTAAGGCGTCTGCCTGCAATGCGGGAGACCTGGGTTCAATCCCTGGGTCGGGAAGATCCCCTGGAGAAGGAAATGGCAACCCACTCCAGTATTCTTGCCTGGAGAATCCCGTGAACAGAGGAGCCTGGTGGGCCACAGTCCACGGGGTCACAAAGAGTCGGACACGACTGAGCGACTTCACACTAATCACACTAAGGCAAAACCGAAACTCAGAGTTTTCATGACTGATTAACCCCTTCAACTCAAATAAAAACCAACAACAAGACATAGAGTTAATAATGCTATGTGGTAGCATCCTTACATATAAAGGAAAGCAATCAACCTAGGTCACGGTTTTAACATACAAGATGTGTCTATAAAATAACAAAATTGTGTAAAGGAGTGAAGAATTGGGTTCTCTTTGAACCCAATAGAGTTTTACAAAGAAAAATTCCTAAAGTATTTTGAGAGAACTGGAGAAAAGGTATTTAATCTGTTAAAACTTGCATTATCTTTTTCATTAATTTGTGTTGATTTGGGAAGAAAAAAAATCTCACTAGTCTACGGATGGATTGTCACACTACTGTCTCCCGTGTAGCCAAGCTGACAGCTTAGCTGCCGTGATGTCCACAGAGGTGGACCCCAGCCTTCTGTTTTCTTGGAGAGGAGCACGAGTGAACTGGTAAGGAAGACTCTGTCTCTTATTGGGACTGCAAAGTGGGCAGGCGCTTCTTTACCACTGAGCCAGCAGGGAAGCCCCTACTTGGGCTTGAGTTAATTAAATGTTCTGATGCAGATTTAAAGAAATGAATGCTACTCTACCTTTGTGAAGCTTGGACGGGACTTTCAATGATAGCTTCAGTTGTGTCTAAGAGTCATTGTTGGCTTTTTTCTGATTGCTTAGGCAAGGGAATGTATACACTGAATGCTATGATGCAGGTTAAGGAAATTACTTTACTTTTGGATTAGACTCAATACATTAAACTTGAAAAGAAATTCCAGTTACTACCAAAGACCCAGTCATCCCCCCACAGTCCCCCTCCTATTGCTGTGCAGTAGGTGGTCCTAAGTGAGAACCCAGTCTATGTTCTAATCTGCTTTGTTATGCCCTTTAGTCATGCTGGGAAAGGTTGAGGCAGAAGGAGAAGATGGAGGCAGAGGATGAGATGGTTAGATAGTGTCACTGACTCAAAACTCTAGGAGACAGTGGACGTGGGAACCTGGCATGCTTCAGTCCATGGGGTCACAAGGAGTTGGTCATGACTTAGCGACTGAATGACAACGTGAGGGAAACAGATCAGCACAATCCTTAAAAAACATTTCAAAATATGTGCCTTAGCAGAGGTGGGGGCGGGGGTTCATGTTTGGGAATTCATGTACACCCATGACGGATTCATGTCAATGCATACCAAAACCAATACAGTACTGTAAAGTAAAATTAAAAAAAACAAAAAACAAAAAACAAACTTTCCATTATGAAAAATTTCAAAATGCATGAATGTGGAGAGAACAGAGTACTAAACTACTGCTGCTGCTGCTGCTAAGTCAATTCAGTCGCGTCTGACTCTGTGCGACCCCATAGACGGCAACCTACCAGGCTCCTCTGTCCATGGGATTTGCCAGGCAGGAGTACTGGAGTGGGGTGCCATAGCCTTCTCCCAATAAACTAATGTTGACAAGGAATTTGATCCTGATGATTATCAATATTTTGGCAAGTTGGTTTCATCTATCTCCCATTCAACTAACGTGTGTCTCCCTGTCCCCCATTACTCCATAACCATCACCAGACTATTTAAAACCAATTATCAGACATCATTTCCTACATTTCAGGTAGAAGATTAAAAATGATGGTGGCATTATTA
The DNA here is from genome assembly GCA_006410675.1 of Oreotragus oreotragus. Lineage (NCBI taxonomy): Eukaryota > Metazoa > Chordata > Mammalia > Artiodactyla > Bovidae > Oreotragus > Oreotragus oreotragus. The sequence continues at coordinate 79,534 of SJYX01020283.1, forward strand.
CACTAAAATCACAATGCATGCATGCTAAGTCGCTTCAGTCATGTCTGACTCTTTGCAACCTTATGGACTGTAGCCTGCCAGGTTCCTCTGTCCTTGGAATTCTCCAGGCAAGAATACTAGAGTGGGTTGCCATGCCCTCCTCCAGGGGATCTTNAATGATGGTGGCATTATTACACTAAAATCACAATGCATGCATGCTAAGTCGCTTCAGTCATGTCTGACTCTTTGCAACCTTATGGACTGTAGCCTGCCAGGTTCCTCTGTCCTTGGAATTCTCCAGGCAAGAATACTAGAGTGGGTTGCCATGCCCTCCTCCAGGGGATCTTTCTGAATCAGGGATTGAGCCTGCATCTCTTATGTCTCCTGCATTGGCAGGTGGATTCTTTACACTAGCGCCACCTGGGAAGCCCCAAAGCATAATATTCCAATAATAATATCATCTAATACTTATTCATATTAAAATTCTCCCAGTTGTCTCAAAGATGTCTTTTTACTGAATAAGTTCAATTAAAATTGGTTTTATTCATAGATCAGTGGAATGGAACAGAGAGCCCAGAAATAAACCCACACAACTATGGTCAATTAATCTATGATAAAGGAGGCAAGAATATACAATGGCGAAAAGACAGCCTCTTTAATGAGTGGAACTGGGAAAGCTGGACAGCTACATGGAAATCAATAAAATTAGAACACAGCCTCATACCATACACAAAAATGAACACAAACTTGTTTAAAGACCTAAATGTAAGACATGACACCATTAAATTCCTAGAAGAGAACTTGCGCAGAATACTCTTTTACATAAATTGTAGCGATATTTTTTTTTGAATGAGTTTCCCAAGGCAGAAAAAAAAAAAAAAGAAAAGGAAAGACAAACAAATGGGACCTAATTAAAGTTAAAAGGCTTTTTGTAGCAAAGGAAACCATCAACAAAATGAAATAACCTATGGATGGGGGAAAGCATTTGCAGACGACACAATAGACAGTGGGTTAAGGTCCAGAATATAAAAGAACTCATGCAACTCAGTATCAAAATACAACTCGATCAGAACAATAAGCAGAAGATCTAAAAACACATTTTCCCCAACGAAGATATCAGTTCAGTTCAGTTCAGTTCAGTCGCTCAGTTGTGTCCGACTCTTTGCGACCCCATGAATTGCAGCACGCCAGGCCTCCCTGTCCATCACCATCTCCCGGAGTTCACTCAGACTCACGTCCATCGAGTCAGTGATGCCATCCAGCCATCTCATCCTCGGTCGTCCCCTTCTCCTCCTGCCCCCAATCCCTCCCAGCATCAGAGACTTTTCCAATGAGTCAACTCTTCGCATGAGGTGGCCAAAGTACTGGAGTTTCAGCTTTAGCATCATTCCTTCCAAAGAAATCCCAGGGCTGATCTCCTTCAGAATGGACTGGTTGGATCTCCTTGCAGTCCAAGGGACTCTCAAGAGTCTTCTCCAACACCACAGTTCAAAAGCATCAATTCTTCGGCACTCAGCTTTCTTCACAGTCCAACTTTCACATCCATACATGACCACAGGAAAAACCATAGCTTTGACTAGGCGGACCTTAGTCGGCAAAGTAATGTCTCTGCTTTTGAATATACTATCTACGTTGGTCATAACTTTTCTTCCAAGGAGTAAGCGTCTTCTAATTTCATGGCTGCAGTCACCATCTGCAGTGATTTTGGAGCCCAAAAATAGTCTGACACTGTTTCCACTGTTTCCCCATCTATTTCCCATGAAGTGATGGGACCGGATGCCATGATCTTCGTTTTCTGAATGTTGAGCTTTATTTGTTTGTTTTTTTTTTTTTTGAATGTTGAGCTTTAAACCAACTTTTTCGCTCTCCTCCTTCACTTTCATCAAGAGGCTTTTTAGCTCCTCCTCACTTTCTGCCATAAGGGTGGTGTCATCAGCATATCTGAGGTTATTGATATTTCTCCCGGCAATCTTGATTCCAGCTTGTGTTTCTTCCAGTCCAGCGTTTCTCATGGCTATTAGACACATTAAAATATGTTCATCATTATTAGTTATTAGAGAAATGCAAATCAAAACCACAGTGAGGTATCAGTCACCTCACACTAATTAGTGTGACTATCATCAAAAAATCTTCAAATACTCTAAGACTTCCCTGGTGGTCCAGTGGTTAGGACTCTGTGATTTCAGAGCCTTGGGCCCAAGTTCAATCTCCGGTTGGGAACTAACATCCGGTAAGCGACGCTAAATTTTTTTTTGAAAACTGGAAAACAAAAAAAGAAACAATGCCATGTTGTTTCAGAAACATGGATGGACCTAAAGATTGTCATACTGAGTGAAGTAAGTCAAACAAAGAAATTTGTCTTATGATATCGCTTATATGTGAAATCTAAAAAAAATGATACAAATGAACCTATTTGCAATCAGAAATAGAGTCACACATGTAGGAAACAAACTTATAGTTACCAAGGGGGGATGTGGGGGGAGGGATAAATTGGGAGACTGGGACTAACATAGACACACTATTATATGTAAAATAGTTAACTAATAAAACCTAATGTATAGCTCAAGGAACTCTACTCAACACTCTGTAATGACCTACATGGGAACAGAATCTAAAAAAAAGGGATATATGTATATATATAACTATTCACTTTGCTATACAGCAGGAATTAACACATTTAAAATCAACTGTACTCCAATAAAAATTAATTTTAATAAAGTCTGTAAATAAAGTGGAACTTCCCTGGTGGTCCAGGGGTTAGGTCTCCAAGTTTTCATTACTGAAGGCCCGAGTACAATCCTTGGTTGGGGAATTAAGATACTGTAAGCCATGCCGTGCAGCCAACAAAAAATAGTCTACAAATAATACATGCTGGAGAGGGTGTGGAGAAAAGGGAATACTTGTACACTGTTGGTGGGAATGTAATTTGTGCAGACAGTATGGAAAACAGTATGGAATTTCCTTAAAAAGCTAAAAATAGAGCTATCATATGATCCAGCATTTCCAGTCCTGGGTATATATCTGAAAAACAAAAAAATCTATTTAGAAAAGATACATGCACCCGAGTTCAGAGCAGCACTATTTGCAATAGCCAAGACATGGAAGCAACCCAAGTGCCCATCCACATTTAATATATATAAAATGGAATATTATTCAGCCAAAAGAAGGAATGACATATTTCCATTTGCGGCAACATGGATGAACCCAGATAACATTATGCTTAGTGAAATAAGTCAGAGAAAGACAAATACTGTATGATATGAATTATATGTGGAATATAAACATGATACAAAATATTATTTAATAATAATATTAAAAATAACACAAATGAATCTATAGACAAAACAGAAACAGACTCACAGACGTAAAGAACAAACTTCAGTTCAGTTCAGTGGCTCAGTCGTGTCCAACTCTTTGTGACCCCATGAATCGCAGCATGCCAGGCCTCCCTGTCCATCACCAACTCCGGGAGTTCACTTAGACTCAGGGCCATCGAGTCACTGATGCCATCCAGCCATCTCATCCTTGGTCGTCCCCTTCTCCTCCTGCCCCCAATCCCTCCCAGCATCAGAGTCTTTTCCAGTGAGTCAACTCTTCACATGAGGTGGCCACAGTACTGGAGTTTCAGCTTTACCAACAAACTTATAGCTACCAAATAGGATTAGGATGGAGAGATGGGGAGGCACAAATGAGGAGGATGAGATTAATAGATACAAGCTACTATACATAAAACAGATAAGCATCAAATATTTACTGTTTGTAGCACAGAGAATTATAACCAATATTTTGTGATAACCTATAATGAAATACATTTACAAAAAAATTGAATCAGTATGTTGTATACCTGAAACTAACACTGTATTGTAAGTCAACTATACTTAATTAAAAAAATTAGACTAAATTAACTTGAAAAATAAAAATTGGTTGTTTCTCTTATTAAAAAAGTTAATAGATTTTATTTTTTTAGAGCATTTTTAGGTTTACAGAAAAATTGAACAGAATTCATAGACAGTTCCGTTACTTCCTCCCCTCATGCCCAGTTTCCCCTATTACTAACATCTTGCACTGGTGCATTGATATGGCATATTTGTTATAATTGATGAGCCAATAATGATGTATTAGTATTAACTAAAGTTCATAGTCGGAGAAGGCGATGGCACCCCACTCCAGTACTCTTGCCTGGAAAATCCCATGGACGGAGGGGCCTGGTGGGCTGCAGTCCGTGGGGTCGCTAGGAGTTGGACACGACTGAGCGACTTCACTTTCACTTTTCACTTTCATGCACTGGAGAAGGAAATGGCAACCCCACTCCAGTGTTCTTGCCTGGAGAATCCCAAGGACGGGGGAGCCTGGTGGGCTGCCGTCTATGGGGTCGCACAGAGTTGGACACGACTGAAGTGACTTAGCAAAGTTCATAGTCTCCCTTAGGGTTCACTCTTACTACTGTGCAGGTCTATGGGTTTTGCCAAATGTATAATGTCATATATCCATCATTACAGTATCATGTAGAATAATTTCTCTGCCCTAAAGATCCCTTGTGCTCTATACATCTCTTCCTCCCTGCTCTCTCCCAAGTCTTGGTAACCAATGATCTTTTTATTGTTTCTAGAATTTTTCCTTTTTCATATAGTTGGAACCATATAGTATGCAGCCTCTTCATCCTGGCTACTTTCACTTAGCAATAAGCATTCACACATTTAAGGTTCCTTCATGTCTTTTTATGACTTGATAATGGATTTCTTTGTATTGGTGAATACCATCACATTGTATGGCTTTGTTTATCCATTTACCTATTGAGGGACATCTTGGACATCTTGCTTCCAAGTTTTGGTAATTATGCATAAAGCTGCTGTATATTATTACGTGCAGGTTTTTGTGTGGACTTAAGTTATCCACTCATTTGGGTAAATAACTCAGAGCATGACTGTTGGATCACATGGTAAGATGTGATTTAGTTTTGTAAGAAAGCGCTGAACAACAGAAGACCCTCTAAAATGGTTGTGGCATTCTGCATCCTCACCAGCACTAAACAAGAGCTCCAGTGGTTTCACGTCCTTCCCAGCGTTTGGTGGTGTCTAGAGGGTCCTGGAGTTTAGCCATTCTAATAGGTGTGTTGTGCTGTCTCGTTGTCTAGATTTGCAGCTGTTTAATGACATAGGATGTTGAGCATTCCAAGTCTCTTTTAATCTGTAATAGCTTTATACTTTGCTGTTCCCTTTGCCATGCCATGTATCTGTAAAAGAAACCAGGCCATTTATTTGGTAGAATTTTCACATTCTGACAGATTCATGATGTGTGAAGTACGTGCTTTTTGACAGAAATTTAGTGTCATCTGTCAGAATGTGGTCCACTGGAGAAGGGAATGGCAAGCCACTTCAGTATTCTTGCCTTGAGAACCCATGAACAGTATGAAAAAGCAAAATGATAGGATATCAAAAGAGAATCTTCCCAGGTCGTTAGGTGCCCAATATGCTACTGGAGATCAGTGGAGAAATAACTCCAGAAAGAATAAAGGGATGGAGCCAAAGCAAAAACAATACCCAGTTGTGCATGTGACTGGTGATAGAAGCAAGATCCGATGCTGTAAAGAACAACATTGCATAGGAACCTGAAATGTCAGGTCCATGAGTCAAGGCAAATTGGAAGTGGTCAAACAAGAGATGGCAAGGGTGAACGTCGACATTCTAGGAATCAGCGAACTAAAATGGACTGGAATGGGTGAATTTAACTCAGATGACCATTATATCTACTACTGTGGGCAGGAATCCCTCAGAAGAAATGGAGTAGCCATCATGGTCAACAAAAGAGTCCAAAATGCAGTACTTGGATGCAATCTCAAAAACGACAGAATGATCTCTGTTCGTTTCCAAGGCAAACCATTCAATATCACAGTTATCCAAGTCTATGCCCCAACCAGTAATGCTGAAGAAGCTGAAGTTGAACGGTTTTATGAAGACCTACAAGACCTTTTAGAACTAACACCCAAAAAAGATGTCCTTTTCATTATAGGGGACTGGAATGCTAAAGTAGGAAGTCAAGAAACACCTGGAGTAACAGGCAAATTTGGCCTTGGAATGNACAAGACTGATTTTTCACAAGTGGTTCTATCAAACCTTCAAGATATAAATATTTCTAGTGTTATTTGAATGTTTCCAAACAGAGACTGGAAGAAAAGCTCTCTGTTTCTTTTCCATCAAACTCTCTTTTAAACAAGCAGCAGCAGCAGCAAGCTATTCTTCGAATGTGTGTTCTTGGCCCTCTTCAAAAGGTTACTGATTTCAGTAAGGTCTGGATAGATTATGGGTAGTGGCCATTGGATTTCTCCATCCATGTGGGATTGCTTCACATGACTTCTCTTATCTCTTTTAGGAGACCTCTGTGAAAATCAAACTTTGAGAATTTTGAATGTATAAGAACGGTTTCCCTCAGAGCATAGAGGGTTCATTGTTGCTGTTCAGACACTGAGTCTTGTCTGATTCTCTGAAACCCTGTGGACTGTAACACTCCAGGCTCCCCTGTCCCTCACCATTTCCCAAATTTTGCTCAGGTTTATTTTGAAACCAACTGAGTTGGTTGTTGTGATGTTCAGTCACCAAGTCATGTCCAAACTCCCTCCTCTTCATGAACTGCAGCACACCAGGTTTCCCTGTCCTTTATACTATCTCCCTGAGTCTGCTCAAACTCATATCCATTGAGTCAACGATGTCATCCAATAATCTTATCCTCTGTTGCCCCCTTCTCCTTTTCCCCTCAGTCTTCCCGAGCATTGGGATCTTTTCTAATGAGTTGGCTCGTCATATCAGGTGGCCAAAGTGCTGAAGCTTCAGCTTCAGCATCAATGCCTCCAATGAATATTCAGGATAGATTTCCTTTAGGATTGACTGTTTTGACCACCTTGCCTGTCCAATAGACTCTCAAAAGTCTTTTCCAGCACCACGGTTTGTAAACATCAATTCGCACATCCTTCATCATGGCCCAACTCTCACATTCATACATGACTACTGAAAAAAAAGCTTCGACTATATGAACCTTTGCCTGAAAAGTTATGTATTTTCTTTGTAATATGCTTTCTAGGTTTTTCATAATCTTCCTCCAAGTAGTAAGTGTCTTTTAATTTCAAGACTGTAGTCACCAAACCACAGTGATTTTGGAGCCCAGGAAAATAAAAGCTGTCACTGTTTCAACGTTATCCCCATCTATTTGTCATGAGATTATGGGACCAGACGCCATGATATTTGGTTTTGAATGTTGAGTTTTAAGATAGATTTTTCACTCTCTTCTTTAATCCTCATCAAGAGTCAGTTTAGTTCATCTTCACTTTCTGCCATTAGTTATATCATCTGCTTATCTGAGGTTGTTGATGTTCTACCAGCAATCTTGATTCCAGCTTGTGAGTCATTCAGCCTTGATTTTGCATAATGTACACTGCATAGAAGTCAAATAAGCAGGGTGATAATCTACAGCCTTGATATATATAACTTGTTACATACAACCTTGCCCATATAAAACTCCTTTCCCAATTTTGAACCAGTCTGTTGTTTCCTGCAATGTTCTAAATGTTGCTTCTTAACCTGCATACAGGTTTCTCGAGAGACACTTAAGGTGGTATGGCATTCCCATCGCTTTAATATTTTCCAGTATGTTGTGATCCATAGCGTCAAAGGCTTTAGTGTAGTCATTGAAGCAGAAGTAGAAGTTTCTCTTGGAATTTCATTCCTTTCTCTATGAGAGAGTATAGGCTGGCAAGAAGCAATTCAGTTTTGGACATCTCACAACTATTAAACAAAGAAATGGTTTTCCCTGACACTAGAACAACTTAGGACTGCCATGTTTATGTAGTTCAATTCAGTTCATTTCAGTTGCTCAGTCATGTCCGACTCTTTGTGACCCCATGAATCGCAGCACGCCAGGCCTCCCTGTCCATCACCATCTCCTGGAGTTCACTCAGACTCATTCCATAGAGTCAGTGATGCCATCCAGCCATTTCATCCTCTGTCGTCTCCTTCTCCTCCTGCGCCCAATCCCTCCCAGCATCAGAGTCTTTTCCAATGAGTCAACTCTTCGCATGAGGTGGCCAAAGTACTGGAGTTTCAGCTTCAGCATCATTCCTTCCAAAGAAATCCCAGGGCTGATCTCCTTCAGAATGGACTCGTTGAATCTCCTTGCTGTCCAAGGGACTCTCAAGAGTCTTCTCTAACACTATAGTTCAAAAGCATCAATTCTTGAGTGTTCAGCTTTCTTTATAGTTCAACTCTTATATCTATACATGGCTACTGGAGAAACCAGAGTTTTGATTAGACGGACCTCTGTTGGCAAAGTAATGTCATTATTTTTTTAATATGCTGTCTAGATTGGTCCTAGATTTTCTTCCAAGGAGCAAGCATCTTTTACTTTCATGGCTGCAGTCATGATTGCAGTGATTTTGGAGCCCCAAAAATAAAGTCTTCCACTGTTTCCATTGTTTNTCTGCATTTTCTTTGTACTGTTATTTTCACAGCTCATATTTTGATATCATTCACTCAGTAGCACTTTTTAAATATGTGTAGCTTATTGTGCATAAACTGTTCCACAATGCAGTTGGTTAACAAAATTGTAAAAAATTCAGAGATATAGTTAAAACTGAAAATTTGAAGTTTTCATTCTCAAGTACTCATGTAAGTTAAAGAAGAAATAGCTTGTGAAAAGAGCAAAATAAGCCTATGAGGAAAGAAGACACAATTAATAAATATAAACATGATAAAATATTAGAATATACAATTACTAACATCAATAAATAAATTCAATAGTTGGTACTTTGAAAGAAATCAATTAAATAGATAAACCACTATCTAATATAATCAAACAAGGGAATAATTTCACAAACATATTGAGGAAACTACAGTACAGTATTTTATTCAACTCTATTCAAATAAATTTGAAAATCGACTTCAAATTCTCAGAAAATATAAATTACAAGGAGAAGATAAAATATAAATAAACCAATTATCATGGTAAAAGTTGAGAAAGCTGTCAAACAGTTCCTTTCCAAAATAAAACAAGACTGATTTTTCACAAGTGGTTCTATCAAACCTTCAAGATATAAATATTTCTAGTGTTATTTGAATGTTTCCAAACAGAGACTGGAAGAAAAGCTCTCTGTTTCTTTTCCATCAAACTCTCTTTTAAACAAGCAGCAGCAGCAGCAAGCTATTCTTCGAATGTGTGTTCTTGGCCCTCTTCAAAAGGTTACTGATTTCAGTAAGGTCTGGATAGATTATGGGTAGTGGCCATTGGATTTCTCCATCCATGTGGGATTGCTTCACATGACTTCTCTTATCTCTTTTAGGAGACCTCTGTGAAAATCAAACTTTGAGAATTTTGAATGTGTAAGAACGGTTTCCCTCAGAGCATAGAGGGTTCATTGTTGCTGTTCAGACACTGAGTCTTGTCTGATTCTCTGAAACCCTGTGGACTGTAACACTCCAGGCTCCCCTGTCCCTCACCATTTCCCAAATTTTGCTCAGGTTTATTTTGAAACCAACTGAGTTGGTTGTTGTGATGTTCAGTCACCAAGTCATGTCCAAACTCCCTCCTCTTCATGAACTGCAGCACACCAGGTTTCCCTGTCCTTTATACTATCTCCCTGAGTCTGCTCAAACTCATATCCATTGAGTCAACGATGTTATCCAATAATCTTATCCTCTGTTGCCCCCTTCTCCTTTTCCCCTCAGTCTTCCCCAGCATTGGGATCTTTTCTAATGAGTTGGCTCGTCATATCAGGTGGCCAAAGTGCTGAAGCTTCAGCTTCAGCATCAGTGCCTCCAATGAATATTCAGGATTGATTTCCTTTAGGATTGACTGTTTTGACCACCTTGCCTGTCCAATAGATTCTCAAAAGTCTTTTCCAGCACCACGGTTTGTAAACATCAATTCGCACATCCTTCATCATGGCCCAACTCTCACATTCATACATGACTACTGAAAAAAAAGCTTCGACTATATGAACCTTTGCCTGAAAAGTTATGTATTTTCTTTGTAATATGCTTTCTAGGTTTTTCATAATCTTCCTCCAAGTAGTAAGTGTCTTTTAATTTCAAGACTGTAGTCACCAAACCACAGTGATTTTGGAGCCCAGGAAAATAAAAGCTGTCACTGTTTCAACGTTATCCCCATCTATTTGTCATGAGATTATGGGACCAGACGCCATGATATTTGGTTTTGAATGTTGAGTTTTAAGATAGATTTTTCACTCTCTTCTTTAATCCTCATCAAGAGTCAGTTTAGTTCATCTTCACTTTCTGCCATTAGTTATATCATCTGCTTATCTGAGGTTGTTGATGTTCTACCAGCAATCTTGATTCCAGCTTGTGAGTCATTCAGCCTTGATTTTGCATAATGTACACTGCATAGAAGTCAAATAAGCAGGGTGATAATCTACAGCCTTGATATATATAACTTGTTACATACAACCTTGCCCATATAAAACTCCTTTCCCAATTTTGAACCAGTCTGTTGTTTCCTGCAATGTTCTAAATGTTGCTTCTTAACCTGCATACAGGTTTCTCGAGAGACACTTAAGGTGGTATGGCATTCCCATCGCTTTAATATTTTCCAGTATGTTGTGATCCATAGCGTCAAAGGCTTTAGTGTAGTCATTGAAGCAGAAGTAGAAGTTTCTCTTGGAATTTCATTCCTTTCTCTATGAGAGAGTATAGGCTGGCAAGAAGCAATTCAGTTTTGGACATCTCACAACTATTAAACAAAGAAATGGTTTTCCCTGACACTAGAACAACTTAGGACTGCCATGTTTATGTAGTTCAATTCAGTTCATTTCAGTTGCTCAGTCATGTCCGACTCTTTGTGACCCCATGAATCGCAGCACGCCAGGCCTCCCTGTCCATCACCATCTCCTGGAGTTCACTCAGACTCATTCCATAGAGTCAGTGATGCCATCCAGCCATTTCATCCTCTGTCGTCTCCTTCTCCTCCTGCGCCCAATCCCTCCCAGCATCAGAGTCTTTTCCAATGAGTCAACTCTTCGCATGAGGTGGCCAAAGTACTGGAGTTTCAGCTTCAGCATCATTCCTTCCAAAGAAATCCCAGGGCTGATCTCCTTCAGAATGGACTCGTTGAATCTCCTTGCTGTCCAAGGGACTCTCAAGAGTCTTCTCTAACACTATAGTTCAAAAGCATCAATTCTTGAGTGTTCAGCTTTCTTTATAGTTCAACTCTTATATCTATACATGGCTACTGGAGAAACCAGAGTTTTGATTAGACGGACCTCTGTTGGCAAAGTAATGTCATTATTTTTTTAATATGCTGTCTAGATTGGTCCTAGATTTTCTTCCAAGGAGCAAGCATCTTTTACTTTCATGGCTGCAGTCATGATTGCAGTGATTTTGGAGCCCCAAAAATAAAGTCTTCCACTGTTTCCATTGTTTCCCCATCTATTTGCCATGAAGTGATGAGACCGGATGCTATGATCTTCGTTTTCTGAATGTTGAGTTTTAAGCCAACTTTTCACTCTCCTCTTTCACTTTCATCAAGAGACTCATTAGTTCTTTGCTTTCTGCCATAAGGTTGGTGACATCTGCATATCTGAGGTTATTGATATTTTCCCCAGCAATCTTGATTCCAACTCATGTTTCATCCAGCCCAGTGTTTCTCATGATGTACTCTGCATATAAGTTAAATAAGCATGGTGACAATATACAGTCTTGACATTCTTCTTTCCTGATTTGGAACTAGTCTCTTGTTCAATGTCCAGTCTAACTATTGCTTCTTGACCTGCAAACGGATTTCTCAGGAGGCAGGTAAAGCAGTCTTTCATCCCCATCTACTGAAGAATTTTCCATGGTTTGTTGTGATCCACACAGTCAAAGGCTTTGTCATAGTCAGTAAAGCAGAAATAGATATCTTTCTGAAACTCTCTTGCTTTTTCAATGATATAATGGATATTGGCAATTTGATGTCTGGTTTCTCTGCCTTTTCTAAATCCAGCTTGAACATCTGGAAGCTCACGGTTCATGTACTGTTGAAGCCTAGTTTAGAGAATGTTGAGAATTACTTTATTAGCATGTGAGTTGAGTGCAATTTTGGGGTAGTTCAAGCCTTCTTTGTCATTGTCTTTCTTGGGGACTGGAATGAAGACACATTTTCTAGACATGTGGACAGTACTAAGTTTTCCAAATTTGTTGACATATTGAATGCTGCATGTTCACAGCATCATCTTTTAGGATTTGAAACAGCTCAACTGAAATTCCATCGTCTCCACTGGCTATGTTCATAGTGAAGTTTCCTAAGGACCACTTGACTTTGCAACACACGATGTCTGGCTCTAGGTGAGTGATCACACCATTGTGGTTATCTGGGCCATGAAGATATTTTTTTGTATAGTTCTTCTGTATATTCTTGCCATATCTTCTTAATATCTTTTGCTTCTGTTCAGTTCAGGTCAGTTCAGTTGCTCAGTCGTGTCCGACTCTTTGTGACCCCACGAATCGCAGCACACCAGGAATCCATGTTCATCACCAACTTCAGGAGTTCACTCAGACTCGTGACCATCGAGTGAATGATGCCATCCAGCCATCTCATCCTCGGTTGTCCCCTTCTCCTCCTGCCCCCAATCCCTCCCAGCATCACAGTCTTTTCCAATGAGTCAACTCTTCCCATGAGGTGGCCAAAGTACTGGAGTTTCAGCTTTAGCATCATTCCTTCCAAAGAAATCTCTGGGTTGATCTCCTTCAGAATGGACTGGTTGGATCTCCTTGCAGTCCAAGGGACTCTTGAGAATCTTTTCCAACAGCACAGTTCAAAAGCATCAATTCTTCAGCGCTCAGCCTTCTTCATAGTCCAACTCTCACATCCATACATGACCACTGGAAAAACCGTAGCCTTGACTAGATGGACTTTAGTCGGCAAAGTAATGTCTCTGCTTTTGAATAT